>CAMPDV010001158.1:0-133779 GCA_946699065.1 Loxodes magnus
AAGAGTGTGAAGATCATAATTGAAAGTATCTAGAAGTTAAATAAGATTTCTAAGAAAAGTGAATAAGAAAAGTAAGAAAAAGAGTGTGAAGATCATAATTGAAAGTATCAAACACTAGAAGTTAAATAAGATTTCTAAGATAAGTGAATAAGAAAATTAAGAAAAAGAGTGTGAAGATCAGTAATTGAAAGTATCAAACACTAGAAATTAAATAAGATTTCTAAGATAAGTGAATAAGAAAATTAAGAAAAAGAGTGTGAAGATCATAATTGAAAGTATCAAACACACTAGAAGTTAAATAAGATTTCTAAGAAAAGTGAATAAGAAAATTAAGAAAAAGAGTGTGAAGATCATAATTGAAAGTATCAAACACTAGAAGTTAAATAAGATTTCTAAGATAAGTGAATAAGAAAATTAAGAAAAAGAGTGTGAAGATCATAATTGAAAGTATCAAACACTAAAAGTTAAATAAGATTTCTAAGATAAGTGAATAAGAAAAGTAAGAAAAAGAGTGTGAAGATCATAATTGAAAGTATCAAACACTAGAAGTTAAATAAGATTTCTAAGAAAAGTGATTAAAAAAATTAAGAAAAAGAGTGTGAAGATCATAATTGAAAGTATCAAACACTAGAAATTAAATAAGATTTCTAAGATAAGTGAATAAGAAAATTAAGAAAAAGAGTGTGAGATCATAATTGAAAGTATCAAACACTAAAAGTTAAATAAGATTTCTAAGATAAGTGAATAAGAAAAGTAAGAAAAAGAGTGTGAAGATCATAATTGAAAGTATCAAACACTAGAAGTTAAATAAGATTTCTAAGAAAAGTGATTAAAAAAAGTAAGAAAAAGAGTGTGAAGATTAGTAATTGAAAGTATCTAGAAGTTAAATAAGATTTGTAAGAAAAGTGAATAAGAAAAGTAAAAAAATGAGGGTGAAGATCAGTAATTGAAAGTATCAAACACTAGAAGTTAAATAAGATTTCTAAGATAAGTGAATAAGAAAAGCAAGAAAAAGAGTGTGAAGATCATAATTGAAAGTATCAAACTCACTAGAAATTAAATAAAATTTCTAAGAAAAGTGAATAAAAAAAGTAAGAAAAAGAGTGTGAAGATCATAATTGAAAGTATCAAACACTAAAAGTTAAATAAGATTTCTAAGAAAAGTGAATAAGAAAAGTAAGAAAAAGAGTGTGAAGATTAGTAATTGAAAGTATCTAGAAGTTAAATAAGATTTCTAAGAAAAGTGAATAAGAAAAGTAAGAAAAAGAGTGTGAAAATCAGTAATGGAAAGTATCAAACACACTAGAAGTTAAATAAGATTTCTAAGATAAGTGAATAAGAAAATTAAGAAAAAGATTGTGAAGATCATAATTGAAAGTATCAAACACTAGAAGTTAAATAAGATTTCTAAGAAAAGTGAGTAAGAAAAGTAAGAAAAAGAGTGTGAAAATCAGTAATTGAAAGTATCAAACACACTAGAAGTTAAATAAGATTTCTAAGAAAAGTGAATAAGAAAAGTAAGAAAAAGAGTGTGAAAATCATAATTGAAAGTATCAAACACACTAGAAGTTTAATAAGATTTCTAAGAAAAGTGAATAAGAAAAGTAAGAAAAAGAGTGTGAAAATCAGTAATTTAAAGTATCAAACACTTGAAGTTAAATAAGATTTCTAAGAAAAGTGAATAAAAAAAGTAAGAAAAAGAGTGTGAAGATCATAATTGAAAGTATCTAGAAGTTAAATAAGATTTCTAAGAAAAGTGAATAAGAAAAGTAAAAAAATGAGGGTGAAGATTAGTAATTGAAAGTATCTAGAAGTTAAATAAGATTTCTGGGAAAAGTGAATAAGAAAAGCTAGAAAAAGAGTGTGAAGATCATAGTTGAAAGTATCTAGAAGTTAAATAAGATTTCTAAGAAAAGTGAATAAGAAAAGTAAGAAAAAGAGTGTGAAGATCATAATTGAAAGTATCTAGAAGTTAAATAAGATTTCTAAGAAAAGTGAATAAGAAAAGTAAGAAAAAGAGTGTGAAGATCATAATTGAAAGTATCAAACACACTAGAAGTTAAATAAGATTTCTAAGATAAGTGAATAAGAAAATTAAGAAAAAGAGTGTGAAGATCAGTAATTGAAAGTATCAAACACTAGAAGTTAAATAAGATTTCTAAGAAAAGTGAATAAAAAGAGTAAGAAAAAGAGCGTGAAGATTAGTAATTGAAAGTATCAAACACACTAGAAATTAAATAAAATTTCTAAGAAAAGTGAATAAGAAAAGTAAGAAAAAGAGTGTGAAGATCATAATTGAAAGTATCAAACACACTAGAAGTTAAATAAGATTTCAAAGAAAAGTGAATAAGAAAAGTAAGAAAAAGAGTGTGAAGATCATAATTGAAAGTATCAAACACTAAAAGTTAAATAAGATTTCTAAGAAAAGGAATAAGAAAAGTAAGAAAAAGAGTGTGAAGATCATAATTGAAAGTATCAAACACTAAAAGTTAAATAAGATTTCTAAGAAAAGTGAATAAGAAAAGTAAAAAAATGAGGGTGAAGATTAGTAATTGAAAGTATCAAACACACTAGAAATTAAATAAAATTTCTAAGAAAAGTGAATAAGAAAAGTAAGAAAAAGAGTGTGAAGATCATAATTGAAAGTATCAAACACACTAGAAGTTAAATAAGATTTCTAAGAAAAGTGAGTAAGAAAAGTAAGAAAAAGAGTGTGAAAATCAGTAATTGAAAGTATAAAACACACTAGAAGTTAAATAAGATTTCTAGGAAAAGTGAATAAGAAAAGTAAGAAAAAGAGTGTGAAGATCATAATTGAAAGTATCAAGAAGTTAAATAAGATTTCTAAGAAAAGTGAATAAGAAAAGTAAAAAAATGAGGGTGAAGATTAGTAATTGAAAGTATCTAGAAGTTAAATAAGATTTCTAAGAAAAGTGAATAAGAAAAGCTAGAAAAAGAGTGTGAAGATCATAATTGAAAGTATCTAGAAGTTAAATAAGATTTCTAAGAAAAGTGAATAAGAAAAGTAAGAAAAAGAGTGTGAAGATCATAATTGAAAGTATCAAACACTAGAAGTTAAATAAGATTTCTAAGAAAAGTGAATAAGAAAATTAAGAAAAAGAGTGTGAAGATCAGTAATTGAAAGTATCAAACACTAGAAATTAAATAAGATTTCTAAGATAAGTGAATAAGAAAATTAAGAAAAAGAGTGTGAAGATCATAATTGAAAGTATCAAACACACTAGAAGTTAAATAAGATTTCTAAGAAAAGTGAATAAGAAAATTAAGAAAAAGAGTGTGAAGATCATAATTGAAAGTATCAAACACTAAAAGTTAAATAAGATTTCTAAGATAAGTGAATAAGAAAAGTAAGAAAAAGAGTGTGAAGATCATAATTGAAAGTATCAAACACTAGAAGTTAAATAAGATTTCTAAGAAAAGTGAATAAGAAAATTAAGAAAAAGAGTGTGAAGATCAGTAATTGAAAGTATCAAACACTAGAAATTAAATAAGATTTCTAAGATAAGTGAATAAGAAAATTAAGAAAAAGAGTGTGAAGATCATAATTGAAAGTATCAAACACACTAGAAGTTAAATAAGATTTCTAAGAAAAGTGAATAAGAAAATTAAGAAAAAGAGTGTGAAGATCATAATTGAAAGTATCAAACACTAAAAGTTAAATAAGATTTCTAAGATAAGTGAATAAGAAAAGTAAGAAAAAGAGTGTGAAGATCATAATTGAAAGTATCAAACACTAGAAGTTAAATAAGATTTCTAAGAAAAGTGATTAAAAAAAGTAAGAAAAAGAGTGTGAAGATTAGTAATTGAAAGTATCTAGAAGTTAAATAAGATTTGTAAGAAAAGTGAATAAGAAAAGTAAAAAAATGAGGGTGAAGATCAGTAATTGAAAGTATCAAACACTAGAAGTTAAATAAGATTTCTAAGATAAGTGAATAAGAAAAGCAAGAAAAAGAGTGTGAAGATCATAATTGAAAGTATCAAACTCACTAGAAATTAAATAAAATTTCTAAGAAAAGTGAATAAAAAAAGTAAGAAAAAGAGTGTGAAGATCATAATTGAAAGTATCAAACACTAAAAGTTAAATAAGATTTCTAAGATAAGTGAATAAGAAAAGTAAGAAAAAGAGTGTGAAGATCATAATTGAAAGTATCAAACACTAGAAGTTAAATAAGATTTCTAAGAAAAGTGAATAAGAAAAGTAAGAAAAAGAGTGTGATGATCATAATTGAAAGTATCAAACACTAAAAGTTAAATAAGATTTCTAAGAAAAGTGAATAAGAAAAGTAAGAAAAAGAGTGTGAAGATCATAATTGAAAGTATCAAACACTAGAAGTTAAATAAGATTTCTAAGAAAAGGAATAAGAAAAGTAAGAAAAAGAGTGTGAAGATCATAATTGAAAGTATCAAACACACTAGAAGTTAAATAAGATTTCTAAGAAAAGTGAATAAGAAAAGTAAGAAAAAGAGTGTGAAAATCATAATTGAAAGTATCAAACACACTAGAAGTTTAATAAGATTTCTAAGAAAAGTGAATAAGAAAAGTAAGAAAAAGAGTGTGAAAATCAGTAATTTAAAGTATCAAACACTTGAAGTTAAATAAGATTTCTAAGAAAAGTGAATAAAAAAAGTAAGAAAAAGAGTGTGAAGATCATAATTGAAAGTATCTAGAAGTTAAATAAGATTTCTAAGAAAAGTGAATAAGAAAAGTAAAAAAATGAGGGTGAAGATTAGTAATTGAAATTATTTAGAAGTTAAATAAGATTTCTGGGAAAAGTGAATAAGAAAAGCTAGAAAAAGAGTGTGAAGATCATAGTTGAAAGTATCTAGAAGTTAAATAAGATTTCTAAGAAAAGTGAATAAGAAAAGTAAGAAAAAGAGTGTGATGATCATAATTGAAAGTATCAAACACTAAAAGTTAAATAAGATTTCTAAGAAAAGTGAATAAGAAAAGTAAGAAAAAGAGTGTGAAGATCATAATTGAAAGTATCAAACACTAGAAGTTAAATAAGATTTCTAAGAAAAGGAATAAGAAAAGTAAGAAAAAGAGTGTGAAGATCATAATTGAAAGTATCAAACACACTAGAAGTTAAATAAGATTTCTAAGAAAAGTGAATAAGAAAAGTAAGAAAAAGAGTGTGAAAATCATAATTGAAAGTATCAAACACACTAGAAGTTTAATAAGATTTCTAAGAAAAGTGAATAAGAAAAGTAAGAAAAAGAGTGTGAAAATCAGTAATTTAAAGTATCAAACACTTGAAGTTAAATAAGATTTCTAAGAAAAGTGAATAAAAAAAGTAAGAAAAAGAGTGTGAAGATCATAATTGAAAGTATCTAGAAGTTAAATAAGATTTCTAAGAAAAGTGAATAAGAAAAGTAAAAAAATGAGGGTGAAGATTAGTAATTGAAATTATTTAGAAGTTAAATAAGATTTCTGGGAAAAGTGAATAAGAAAAGCTAGAAAAAGAGTGTGAAGATCATAGTTGAAAGTATCTAGAAGTTAAATAAGATTTCTAAGAAAAGTGAATAAGAAAAGTAAGAAAAAGAGTGTGAAGATCATAATTGAAAGTATCTAGAAGTTAAATAAGATTTCTAAGAAAAGTGAATAAGAAAAGTAAGAAAAAGAGTGTGAAGATCATAATTGAAAGTATCAAACACACTAGAAGTTAAATAAGATTTCTAAGAAAAGTGAATAAGAAAATTAAGAAAAAGAGTGTGAAGATCATAATTGAAAGTATCAAACACTAGAAGTTAAATAAGATTTCTAAGAAAAGTGAATAAAAAGAGTAAGAAAAAGAGCGTGAAGATTAGTAATTGAAAGTATCAAACACACTAGAAATTAAATAAAATTTCTAAGAAAAGTGAATAAGAAAAGTAAGAAAAAGAGTGTGAAGATCATAATTGAAAGTATCAAACACACTAGAAGTTTAATAAGATTTATAAGAAAAGTGAATAAGAAAAGTAAGAAAAAGAGTGTGAAGATCATAATAGAAGGTATCAAACACTAAAAGTTAAATAAGATTTCTAAGAAAAGGAATAAGAAAAGTAAGAAAAAGAGTGTGAAGATCATAATTGAAAGTATCAAACAATAAAAGTTAAATAAGATTTCTAAGAAAAGTGAATAAGAAAAGTAAAAAAATGAGGGTGAAGATTAGTAATTGAAAGTATCAAACACACTAGAAATTAAATAAAATTTCTAAGAAAAGTGAATAAGAAAAGTAAGAAAAAGAGTGTGAAGATCATAATTGAAAGTATCAAACACACTAGAAGTTAAATAAGATTTCTAAGAAAAGTGAGTAAGAAAAGTAAGAAAAAGAGTGTGAAAATCAGTAATTGAAAGTATAAAACACACTAGAAGTTAAATAAGATTTCTAGGAAAAGTGAATAAGAAAAGTAAGAAAAAGAGTGTGAAGATCATAATTGAAAGTATCAAACACACTAGAAGTTTAATAAGATTTATAAGAAAAGTGAATAAGAAAAGTAAGAAAAAGAGTGTGAAAATCAGTAATTTAAAGTATCAAACACTTGAAGTTAAATAAGATTTCTAAGAAAAGTGAGTAAGAAAAGTAAGAAAAAGAGTGTGAAGATCATAATTTAAAGTATCTAGAAGTTAAATAAGATTTCTAAGAAAAGTGAATAAGAAAAGTAAGAAAAAGAGTGTGAAGATTAGTAATTGAAAGTATCTAGAAGTTAAATAAGATTTCTAAGAAAAGTGAGTAAGAAAAGTAAGAAAAAGAGTGTGAAGATCATAATTGAAAGTATCTAGAAGTTAAATAAGATTTCTAAGAAAAGTGAATAAGAAAAGTAAGAAAAAGAGTGTGAAGATCATAATTGAAAGTATCAAACACACTAGAAGTTAAATAAGATTTCTAAGAAAAGTGAATAAGAAAAGTAAGAAAAAGAGTGTGAAAATCATAATTGAAAGTATCAAACACACTAGAAGTTTAATAAGATTTCTAAGAAAAGTGAATAAGAAAAGTAAGAAAAAGAGTGTGAAGATCATAATTGAAAGTATCAAACACTTGAAGTTAAATAAGATTTCTAAGAAAAGTGAATAAAAAAAGTAAGAAAAAGAGTGTGAAGATCATAATTGAAAGTATCAAACACACTAGAAGTTAAATAAGATTTCTAAGAAAAGTGAATAAGAAAAGTAAGAAAAAGAGTGTGAAGATCATAATTGAAAGTATCAAACACACTAGAAGTTAAATAAGATTTCTAAGAAAAGTGAATAAGAAAAGTAAGAAAAAGAGTGTGAAAATCATAATTGAAAGTATCAAACACACTAGAAGTTTAATAAGATTTCTAAGAAAAGTGAGTAAGAAAAGTAAGAAAAAGAGTGTGAAAATCAGTAATTGAAAGTATCAAACACACTAGAAGTTAAATAAGATTTCTAAGATAAGTGAATAAGAAAATTAAGAAAAAGAGTGTGAAGATCATAATTGAAAGTATCTAGAAGTTAAATAAGATTTCTAGGAAAAGTGAATAAGAAAAGTAAGAAAAAGAGTGTGAAGATCATAATTGAAAGTATCAAACACTAGAAGTTAAATAAGATTTCTAAGAAAAGTGAGTAAGAAAAGTAAGAAAAAGAGTGTGAAAATCAGTAATTGAAAGTATCAAACACACTAGAAGTTAAATAAGATTTCTAGGAAAAGTGAATAAGAAAAGTAAGAAAAAGAGTGTGAAGATCATAATTGAAAGTATCAAACACTAGAAGTTAAATAAGATTTCTAAGAAAAGTGAATAAAAAAAGTAAGAAAAAGAGTGTGAAGATTAGTAATTGAAAGTATCTAGAAGTTAAATAAGATTTCTAAGAAAAGTGAATAAGAAAAGTAAGAAAAAGAGTGTGAAAATCAGTAATTGAAAGTATAAAACACACTAGAAGTTAAATAAGATTTCTAAGATAAGTGAATAAGAAAATTAAGAAAAAGAGTGTGAAGATCATAATTGAAAGTATCAAACACTAGAAGTTAAATAAGATTTCTAAGAAAAGTGAATAAAAAAAGTAAGAAAAAGAGTGTGAAAATCAGTAATTGAAAGTATCAAACACACTAGAAGTTAAATAAGATTTCTAAGATAAGTGAATAAGAAAAGCAAGAAAAAGAGTGTGAAGTTCATAATTGAAAGTATCAAACACACTAGAAGTTAAATAAGATTTCTAGGAAAAGTGAATAAGAAAAGTAAGAAAAAGAGTGTGAAGATCATAATTGAAAGTATCTAGAAGTTAAATAAGATTTCTAAGAAAAGTGAATAAGAAAAGTAAGAAAAAGAGTGTGAAAATCAGTAATTGAAAGTATCTAGAAGTTAAATAAGATTTCTAAGAAAAGTGAATAAGAAAATTAAGAAAAAGAGTGTGAAGATCAGTAATTGAAAGTATCAAACACTAAAAGTTAAATAAGATTTCTAAGATAAGTGAATAAGAAAAGCAAGAAAAAGAGTGTGAAGATCATAATTGAAAGTATCAAACACACTAGAAATTAAATAAAATTTCTAAGAAAAGTGAATAAAAAAAGTAAGAAAAAGAGTGTGAAGATCATAATTGAAAGTATCAAACACACTAGAAGTTAAATAAGATTTCTAAGAAAAGTGAATAAGAAAATTAAGAAAAAGAGTGTGAAGATCAGTAATTGAAAGTATCAAACACACTAGAAGTTAAATAAGATTTCTAAGATAAGTGAATAAGAAAATTAAGAAAAAGAGTGTGAAGTTCATAATTGAAAGTATCAAACACACTAGAAGTTAAATAAGATTTCTAGGAAAAGTGAATAAGAAAAGTAAGAAAAAGAGTGTGAAGATCATAATTAAAAGTATCAAACACTAGAAGTTAAATAAGATTTCTAAGAAAAGTGAATAAGAAAAGTAAGAAAAAGAGTGTGAAAATCAGTAATTGAAAGTATCTAGAAGTTAAATAAGATTTCTAGGAAAAGTGAATAAGAAAAGTAAGAAAAAGAGTGTGAAGATCAGTAATTGAAAGTATCAAACACTAGAAGTTAAATAAGATTTCTAAGATAAGTGAATAAGAAAAGCAAGAAAAAGAGTGTGAAGATCATAATTGAAAGTATCAAACACTAGAAGTTAAATAAGATTTCTAAGAAAAGTGATTAAGAAAAGTAAAAAAATGAGGGTGAAGATCAGTAATTGAAAGTATCAAACACTAGAAGTTAAATAAGATTTCTAAGAAAAGTGAATAAGAAAATTAAGAAAAAGAGTGTGAAGATCATAATTGAAAGTATCAAACACTAGAAGTTAAATAAGATTTCTAAGAAAAGTGAGAAAGAAAAGTAAGAAAAAGAGTGTGAAGATCATAATTGAAAGTATCAAACACTAGAAGTTAAATAAGATTTCTAAGAAAAGTGAGTAAGAAAAGTAAGAAAAAGAGTGTGAAAATCAGTAATTGAAAGTATCAAACACACTAGAAGTTAAATAAGATTTCTAAGAAAAGTGAATAAGAAAAGTAAGAAAAAGAGTGTGAAGATCATAATTGAAAGTATCAAACACACTAGAAGTTAAATAAGATTTCTAAGAAAAGTGAATAAGAAAAGTAAGAAAAAGAGTGTGAAGATCATAATTGAAAGTATCAAACACACTAGAAGTTAAATAAGATTTATAAGAAAAGTGAGTAAGAAAAGTAAGAAAAAGAGTGTGAAGATCATAATTGAAAGTATCTAGAAGTTAAATAAGATTTCTAAGAAAAGTGAATAAGAAAAGTAAGAAAAAGAGTGTGAAGATTAGTAATTGAAAGTATCTAGAAGTTAAATATGATTTCTGGGAAAAGTGAATAAGAAAAGTAAGAAAAAGAGAGTTAAGATCATAATTGAAAGTATCTAGAAGTTAAATAAGATTTCTAAGAAAAGTGAATAAGAAAAGTAAGAAAAAGAGTGTGAAGATCATAATTGAAAGTATCAAACACTAGAAGTTAAATAAGATTTCTAAGAAAAGTGAATAAGAAAAGTAAGAAAAAGAGTGTGAAGATCATAATTGAAAGTATCAAACACACTAGAAGTTAAATAAGATTTCTAAGAAAAGTGAATAAGAAAAGTAAGAAAAAGAGTGTGAAGATCATAATTGAAAGTATCAAACACACTAGAAGTTAAATAAGATTTCTAAGAAAAGTGAATAAGAAAAGTAAGAAAAAGAGTGTGAAGATCATAATTGAAAGTATCAAACACACTAGAAGTTAAATAAGATTTCTAAGAAAAGTGAATAAGAAAAGTAAGAAAAAGAGTGTGAAGATCATAATTGAAAGTATCAAACACACTAGAAGTTAAATAAGATTTCTAAGAAAAGTGAATAAGAAAAGAAAGAAAAAGAGTGTGAAGATCATAATTGAAAGTATCTAGAAGTTAAATAAGATTTCTAAGAAAAGTGAATAAGAAAAGTAAGAAAAAGAGTGTGAAGATCATAATTGAAAGTATCAAACACACTAGAAGTTAAATAAGATTTCTAAGAAAAGTGAATAAGAAAAGTAAGAAAAAGAGTGTGAAGATCATAATTGAAAGTATCAAACACACTAGAAGTTAAATAAGATTTCTAAGAAAAGTGAATAAGAAAAGTAAGAAAAAGAGTGTGAAGATCATAATTGAAAGTATCAAACACACTAGAAGTTAAATAAGATTTCTAAGAAAAGTGAATAAGAAAAGTAAGAAAAAGAGTGTGAAGATCATAATTGAAAGTATCAAACACACTAGAAGTTAAATAAGATTTATAAGAAAAGTGAGTAAGAAAAGTAAGAAAAAGAGTGTGAAGATCATAATTGAAAGTATCTAGAAGTTAAATAAGATTTCTAAGAAAAGTGAGTAAGAAAAGTAAGAAAAAGAGTGTGAAGATCATAATTGAAAGTATCAAACACACTAGAAGTTAAATAAGATTTCTAAGAAAAGTGAATAAGAAAAGTAAGAAAAAGAGTGTGAAGATCATAATTGAAAGTATCAAACACACTAGAAGTTAAATAAGATTTCTAAGAAAAGTGAATAAGAAAAGTAAGAAAAAGAGTGTGAAGATCATAATTGAAAGTATCAAACACACTAGAAGTTAAATAAGATTTCTAAGAAAAGTGAATAAGAAAAGTAAGAAAAAGAGTGTGAAGATCATAATTGAAAGTATCAAACACACTAGAAGTTAAATAAGATTTATAAGAAAAGTGAGTAAGAAAAGTAAGAAAAAGAGTGTGAAGATCATAATTGAAAGTATCTAGAAGTTAAATAAGATTTCTAAGAAAAGTGAATAAGAAAAGTAAGAAAAAGAGTGTGAAGATTAGTAATTGAAAGTATCTAGAAGTTAAATATGATTTCTGGGAAAAGTGAATAAGAAAAGTAAGAAAAAGAGAGTTAAGATCATAATTGAAAGTATCTAGAAGTTAAATAAGATTTCTAAGAAAAGTGAATAAGAAAAGTAAGAAAAAGAGTGTGAAGATCATAATTGAAAGTATCAAACACTAGAAGTTAAATAAGATTTCTAAGAAAAGTGAATAAGAAAAGTAAGAAAAAGAGTGTGAAGATCATAATTGAAAGTATCAAACACTTGAAGTTAAATAAGATTTCTAAGAAATGAATAAGAAAAGTAAGAAAAAGAGTGTGAAGATCATAATTGAAAGTATCAAACACACTAGAAGTTAAATAAGATTTCTAAGAAAAGTGAATAAGAAAAGAAAGAAAAAGAGTGTAAAGATCATAATTGAAAGTATCTAGAAGTTAAATAAGATTTCTAAGAAAAGTGAATAAGAAAAGTAAGAAAAAGAGTGTGAAGATCATAATTGAAAGTATCAAACACACTAGAAGTTAAATAAGATTTCTAAGAAAAGTGAATAAGAAAAGTAAGAAAAAGAGTGTGAAGATCATAATTGAAAGTATCAAACACACTAGAAGTTAAATAAGATTTCTAAGAAAAGTGAATAAGAAAAGCTAGAAAAAGAGTGTGAAGATCATAATTGAAAGTATCAAACACACTAGAAGTTAAATAAGATTTCTAAGAAAAGTGAATAAGAAAAGTAAGAAAAAGAGTGTGAAGATCATAATTGAAAGTATCAAACACACTAGAAGTTAAATAAGATTTATAAGAAAAGTGAGTAAGAAAAGTAAGAAAAAGAGTGTGAAGATCATAATTGAAAGTATCTAGAAGTTAAATAAGATTTCTAAGAAAAGTGAATAAGAAAAGTAAGAAAAAGAGTGTGAAGATTAGTAATTGAAAGTATCTAGAAGTTAAATATGATTTCTGGGAAAAGTGAATAAGAAAAGTAAGAAAAAGAGAGTTAAGATCATAATTGAAAGTATCTAGAAGTTAAATAAGATTTCTAAGAAAAGTGAATAAGAAAAGTAAGAAAAAGAGTGTGAAGATCATAATTGAAAGTATCAAACACTAGAAGTTAAATAAGATTTCTAAGAAAAGTGAATAAGAAAAGTAAGAAAAAGAGTGTGAAGATCATAATTGAAAGTATCAAACACACTAGAAGTTAAATAAGATTTCTAAGAAAAGTTAATAAGAAAAGTAAGAAAAAGAGTGTGAAGATCATAATTGAAAGTATCAAACACACTAGAAGTTAAATAAGATTTCTAAGAAAAGTGAATAAGAAAAGTAAGAAAAAGAGTGTGAAAATCATAATTGAAAGTATCAAACACACTAGAAGTTAAATAAGATTTCTAAGAAAAGTGAATAAGAAAAGTAAGAAAAAGAGTGTGAAGATCATAATTGAAAGTATCAAACACTAGAAGTTAAATAAGATTTCTAAGAAAAGTGAATAAGAAAAGTAAGAAAAAGAGTGTGAAGATTAGTAATTTAAAGTATCAAACACTTGAAGTTAAATAAGATTTCTAAGAAAAGTGAATAAGAAAAGTAAGAAAAAGAGTGTGAAGATCAGTAATTGAAAGTATCAAACACTTGAAGTTAAATAAGATTTCTAAGAAATGAATAAGAAAAGTAAGAAAAAGAGTGTGAAGATCATAATTGAAAGTATCAAACACTAGAAGTTAAATAAGATTTCTAAGAAAAGTGAATAAGAAAAGTAAGAAAAAGAGTGTGAAGATTAGTAATTTAAAGTATCAAACACTTGAAGTTAAATAAGATTTCTAAGAAAAGTGAATAAGAAAAGTAAGAAAAAGAGTGTGAAGATCATAATTGAAAGTATCTAGAAGTTAAATAAGATTTCTAAGAAAAGTGAGTAAGAAAAGTAAGAAAAAGAGTGTGAAAATCATAATTGAAAGTATCAAACACTAGAAGTTATATAAGATTTCTAAGAAAAGTGAGTAAGAAAAGTAAGAAAAAGAGTGTGAAGATCATAATTGAAAGTATCAAACACACTAGAAGTTAAATAAGATTTCTAAGAAAAGTGAATAAAAAAAGTAAGAAAAAGAGTGTGAAGATTAGTAATTGAAAGTATCAAACACACTAGAAGTTAAATAAGATTTCTAAGAAAAGTGAGAAAGAAAAGTAAGAAAAAGAGTGTGAAGATCATAATTGAAAGTATCAAACACTAGAAGTTAAATAAGATTTCTAAGAAAAGTGAATAAAAAAAGTAAGAAAAAGAGTGTGAAGATTAGTAATTGAAAGTATCTAGAAGTTAAATAAGATTTCTAAGAAAAGTGAATAAAAAAAGTAAGAAAAAGAGTGTGAAGATCATAATTGAAAGTATCAAACACACTAGAAGTTAAATAAAATTTCTAAGAAAAGTGAATAAAAAAAGTAAGAAAAAGAGTGTGAAGATCAGTAATTGAAAGTATCAAACACTTGAAGTTAAATAAGATTTCTAAGAAAAGTGAATAAAAAAAGTAAGAAAAAGATTGTGAAGATCATAATTGAAAGTATCTAGAAGTTAAATAAGATTTCTAAGAAAAGTGAATAAGAAAAGTAAGAAAAAGAGTGTGAAGATCATAATTGAAAGTATCAAACACACTAGAAGTTAAATAAGATTTCTAAGAAAAGTGAATAAGAAAAGCAAGAAAAAGAGTGTGAAGATCATAATTGAAAGTATCAAACACTAGAAGTTAAATAAAATTTCTAAGAAAAGTGAATAAGAAAAGTAAGAAAAAGAGTGTGAAGATCATAATTGAAAGTATCAAACACTAGAAGTTAAATAAAATTTCTAAGAAAAGTGAATAAGAAAAGTAAGAAAAAGAGTGTGAAGATCATAATTGAAAGTATCAAACACTAGAAGTTAAATAAAATTTCTAAGAAAAGTGTATAAGAAAAGTAAGAAAAAGAGTGTGAAGATCATAATTGAAAGTATCAAGAAGTTAAATAAGATTTCTAAGAAAAGTGAATAAGAAAAGTAAGAAAAAGAGTGTGAAGATCATAATTGAAAGTATCAAACACACTAGAAGTTAAATAAGATTTCTAAGAAAAGTGAATAAGAAAAGCAAGAAAAAGAGTGTGAAGATCATAATTGAAAGTATCAAACACTAGAAGTTAAATAAGATTTCTAAGAAAAGGAATAAGAAAAGCAAGAAAAAGAGTGTGAAGATCATAATTGAAAGTATCTAGAAGTTAAATAAGATTTCTAAGAAGTGAATAAGAAAAGTAAGAAAAAGAGTGTGAAGATCATAATTGAAAGTATCAAACACACTAGAAGTTAAATAAGATTTCTAAGAAAAGTGAATAAGAAAAGCAAGAAAAAGAGTGTGAAGATCATAATTGAAAGTATCAAACACACTAGAAGTTAAATAAAATTTCTAAGAAAAGGAATAAGAAAAGTAAGAAAAAGAGTGTGAAGATCATAATTGAAAGTATCTAGAAGTTAAATAAGATTTCTAAGAAGTGAATAAGAAAAGTAAGAAAAAGAGTGTGAAGATCATAATTGAAAGTATCTAGAAGTTAAATAAGATTTCTAAGAAGTGAATAAGAAAAGTAAGAAAAAGAGTGTGAAGATCATAATTGAAAGTATCAAACACACTAGAAGTTAAATAAGATTTCTAAGAAAAGTGAATAAGAAAAGTAAGAAAAAGAGTGTGAAGATCATAATTGAAAGTATCAAACACACTAGAAGTTAAATAAAATTTCTAAGAAAAGGAATAAGAAAAGTAAGAAAAAGAGTGTGAAGATCATAATTGAAAGTATCTAGAAGTTAAATAAGATTTCTAAGAAGTGAATAAGAAAAGTAAAAAAATGAGGGTGAAGATCAGTAATTGAAAGTATCAAACACACTAGAAGTTAAATAAAATTTCTAAGATAAGTGAATAAGAAAAGCAAGAAAAAGAGTGTGAAGATCATAATTGAAAGTATCAAACACACTAGAAGTTAAATAAGATTTCTAAGAAAAGTGAATAAGAAAAGTAAGAAAAAGAGTGTGAAGATCATAATTGAAACTATCTAGAAATTAAATAAGATTTCTAAGAAGTGAATAAAAAAAGTAAGAAAAAGAGTGTGAAGATCATAATTGAAAGTATCAAACACACTAGAAGTTAAATTAGATTTCTAAGAAAAGGAATAAGAAAAGCAAGAAAAAGAGTGTGAAGATCATAATTGAAAGTATCAAACACTAGAAGTTAAATAAGATTTCTAAGAAAAGGAATAAGAAAAGTAAGAAAAAGAGTGTGAAGATCATAATTGAAAGTATCAAACACTAGAAGTTAAATAAGATTTCTAAGAAAAGTGAATAAGAAAAGTAAGAAAAAGAGTGTGAAGATCATAATTGAAAGTATCAAACACTAGAAGTTAAATAAGATTTCTAAGAAAAGGAATAAGAAAAGCAAGAAAAAGAGTGTGAAGATCATAATTGAAAGTATCAAACACTTGAAGTTAAATAAGATTTCTAAGATAAGTGAATAAAAAAAGTAAGAAAAAGATTGTGAAGATCATAATTGAAAGTATCAAGAAGTTAAATAAGATTTCTAAGAAAAGTGAATAAGAAAAGTAAGAAAAAGAGTGTGAAGATCATAATTGAAAGTATCAAACAAACTAGAAGTTAAATAAGATTTCTAAGAAAAGTGAATAAGAAAAGTAAGAAAAAGAGTGTGAAGATCATAATTGAAAGTATCAAACACTAGAAGTTAAATAAAATTTCTAAGAAAAGTGAATAAGAAAAGAAAGAAAAAGAGTGTGAAGATCATAATTGAAAGTATCAAACACACTAGAAGTTAAATAAGATTTCTAAGAAAAGGAATAAGAAAAGCAAGAAAAAGAGTGTGAAGATCATAATTGAAAGTATCAAACACTAGAAGTTAAATAAGATTTCTAAGAAAAGGATTAAGAAAAGTAAGAAAAAGAGTGTGAAGATCATAATTGAAAGTATCTAGAAGTTAAATAAGATTTCTAAGAAAAGTGAATAAGAAAAGTAAGAAAAAGAGTGTGAAGATCATAATTGAAAGTATCAAACACTAGAAGTTAAATAAGATTTCTAAGAAAAGTTAATAAGAAAAGCAAGAAAAAGAGTGTGAAGATCATAATTGAAAGTATCAAACACTAGAAGTTAAATAAGATTTCTAAGAAAAGTTAATAAGAAAAGTAAGAAAGAGAGTGTGAAGATCATAATTGAAAGTATCAAGAAGTTAAATAAGATTTCTAAGAAAAGTGAATAAGAAAAGTAGTAAAAAAAGAGTGTGAAGATCATAATTGAAAGTATCTAGAAGTTAAATAAGATTTCTTGGAAAAGTGAATAAGAAAAGTAAGAAAAAGAGTGTGAAGATCATAATTGAAAGTATCAAACACACTAGAAGTTAAATAAGATTTCTAAGAAAAGGAATAAGAAAAGCAAGAAAAAGAGTGTGAAGATCATAATTGAAAGTATCAAACACTAGAAGTTAAATAAGATTTCTAAGAAGTGAATAAGAAAAGTAAGAAAAAGATTGTGAAGATCATAATTGAAAGTATCAAACACTAGAAGTTAAATAAGATTTCTAAGAAAAGTGAATAAGAAAAGTAAGAAAAAGAGTGTGAAGATCATAATTGAAAGTATCAAACACTAGAAGTTAAATAAGATTTCTAAGATGAAGATCATAATTGAAAGTGAATAAGAAAAGTAAGAAAAAGTGTGAGTGTGAAGATCATAATTAAAAGTATCTAGAAGTTAAATAAGATTTCTAGGAAAAGTGAATAAGAAAAGTAAGAAAAAGAGTGTGAAGATCATAATTGAAAGTATCTAGAAGTTAAATAAGATTTCTTGGAAAAGTGAATAAGAAAAGTAAGAAAAAGAGTGTGAAGATCATAATTGAAAGTATCTAGAAGTTAAATAAGATTTCTAAGAAAAGAAAAAAGAAAAGCAAGAAAAAGAGTGTGAAGATCATAATTGAAAGTATCAAACTCACTAGAAATTAAATAAAATTTCTAAGAAAAGTGAATAAAAAAAGTAAGAAAAAGAGTGTGAAGATCATAATTGAAAGTATCAAACACTAAAAGTTAAATAAGATTTCTAAGAAAAGTGAATAAGAAAAGTAAGAAAAAGAGTGTGAAGATTAGTAATTGAAAGTATCTAGAAGTTAAATAAGATTTCTAAGAAAAGTGAATAAGAAAAGTAAGAAAAAGAGTGTGAAGATCATAATTGAAAGTATCAAACACACTAGAAGTTAAATAAGATTTCTAAGAAAAGTGAATAAGAAAAGTAAGAAAAAGAGTGTGAAGATCATAATTGAAAGTATCAAACACACTAGAAGTTAAATAAGATTTCTAAGAAAAGTGAATAAGAAAAGTAAGAAAAAGAGTGTGAAGATCATAATTGAAAGTATCAAACACTAAAAGTTAAATAAGATTTCTAAGAAAAGTGAATAAGAAAAGTAAGAAAAAGAGTGTGAAGATTAGTAATTGAAAGTATCTAGAAGTTAAATATGATTTCTGGGAAAAGTGAATAAGAAAAGTAAGAAAAAGAGAGTTAAGATCATAATTGAAAGTATCTAGAAGTTAAATAAGATTTCTAAGAAAAGTGAATAAGAAAAGTAAGAAAAAGAGTGTGAAGATCATAATTGAAAGTATCAAACACTAGAAGTTAAATAAGATTTCTAAGAAAAGTGAATAAGAAAAGTAAGAAAAAGAGTGTGAAGATCATAATTGAAAGTATCAAACACTTGAAGTTAAATAAGATTTCTAAGAAATGAATAAGAAAAGTAAGAAAAAGAGTGTGAAGATCATAATTGAAAGTATCAAACACACTAGAAGTTAAATAAGATTTCTAAGAAAAGGAATAAGAAAAGCAAGAAAAAGAGTGTGAAGATCATAATTGAAAGTATCAAACACTAGAAGTTAAATAAGATTTCTAAGAAAAGGAATAAGAAAAGTAAGAAAAAGAGTGTGAAGATCATAATTGAAAGTATCAAACACTAGAAGTTAAATAAGATTTCTAAGAAAAGTTAATAAGAAAAGTAAGAAAAAGAGTGTGAAGATCATAATTGAAAGTATCAAGAAGTTAAATAAGATTTCTAAGAAAAGTGAATAAGAAAAGTAAGAAAAAGAGTGTGAAGATCATAATTGAAAGTATCAAACACTAGAAGTTAAATAAGATTTCTAAGAAAAGTTAATAAAAAAAGTAAGAAAAAGAGTGTGAAGATTAGTAATTGAAAGTATCAAACACACTAGAAGTTAAATAAGATTTCTAAGAAATGAATAAGAAAAGTAAGAAAAAGAGTGTGAAGATCATAATTGAAAGTATCAAACACACTAGAAGTTAAATAAGATTTCTAAGAAAAGTTAATAAGAAAAGTAAGAAAAAGATTGTGAAGATCATAATTGAAAGTATCAAACACACTAGAAGTTAAATAAGATTTCTAAGAAAAGTGAATAAGAAAAGTAAGAAAAAGAGTGTGAAGATCAGTAATTGAAAGTATCAAACACTAGAAGTTAAATAAGATTTCTAAGAAAAGTGAATAAGAAAAGTAAGAAAAAGAGTGTGAAGATCATAATTGAAAGTATCAAACACTAGAAGTTAAATAAGATTTCTAAGAAAAGTGAATAAGAAAAGTAAGAAAAAGAGTGTGAAGATCATAATTGAAAGTATCAAACACTAGAAGTTAAATAAGATTTCTAAGATAAGTGAATAAGAAAAGTAAGAAAAAGAGTGTGAAGATCATAATTGAAAGTATCAAGAAGTTAAATAAGATTTCTAAGAAAAGTGAATAAGAAAAGTAAGAAAAAGAGTGTGAAGATCATAATTGAAAGTATCAAACACACTAGAAGTTAAATAAGATTTCTAAGAAAAGTGAGAAAGAAAAGTAAGAAAAAGAGTGTGAAGATCATAATTGAAAGTATCTAGAAGTTAAATATGATTTCTAGAAAAGTGAATAAGAAAAGCAAGAAAAAGAGTGTGAAGATCATAATTGAAAGTATCAAACACTAGAAGTTAAATAAGATTTCTAAGATAAGTGAATAAGAAAAGTAAGAAAAAGAGTGTGAAGATTAGTAATTGAAAGTATCAAACACACTAGAAGTTAAATAAGATTTCTAAGAAATGAATAAGAAAAGTAAGAAAAAGAGTGTGAAGATCATAATTGAAAGTATCTAGAAGTTAAATAAGATTTCTAAGAAAAGTGAATAAGAAAAGTAAGAAAAAGAGTGTGAAGATTAGTAATTGAAAGTATCTAGAAGTTAAATAAGATTTCTAAGAAAAGTGAATAAGAAAAGTAAGAAAAAGAGTGTGAAGATCATAATTGAAAGTATCAAACACTAGAAGTTAAATAAGATTTCTAAGAAAAGTGAATAAGAAAAGTAAGAAAAAGAGTGTGAAGATCATAATTGAAAGTATCAAACACTAGAAGTTAAATAAGATTTCTAAGATAAGTGAATAAGAAAAGTAAGAAAAAGAGTGTGAAGATCAGTAATTGAAAGTATCTAGAAGTTAAATAAGATTTCTAAGAAAAGTGAATAAAAAAAGTAAGAAAGAGAGTGTGAAGATCATAATTGAAAGTATCTAGAAGTTAAATAAGATTTCTAAGAAAAGTGAATAAGAAAAGTAAAAAAATGAGGGTGAAGATCAGTAATTGAAAGTATCAAACACTAGAAGTTAAATAAGATTTCTAAGATAAGTGAATAAGAAAAGCAAGAAAAAGAGTGTGAAGATCATAATTGAAAGTATCAAACACACTAGAAGTTAAATAAGATTTCTAAGAAAAGTGAATAAGAAAAGTAAGAAAAAGAGTGTGAAGATCATAATTGAAAGTATCAAACACACTAGAAGTTAAATAAGATTTCTAAGAAAAGTGAATAAAAAAAGTAAGAAAAAGAGTGTGAAGATTAGTAATTGAAAGTATCAAACACACTAGAAGTTAAATAAGATTTCTAAGAAAAGTGAATAAAAAAAGTAAGAAAAAGAGTGTGAAGATTAGTAATTTAAAGTATCAAACACTTGAAGTTAAATAAGATTTCTAAGAAAAGTGAATAAGAAAAGCAAGAAAAAGAGTGTGAAGATCAGTAATTGAAAGTATCAAACACTTGAAGTTAAATAAGATTTCTAAGAAATGAATAAGAAAAGTAAGAAAAAGAGTGTGAAGATCATAATTGAAAGTATCAAACACACTAGAAGTTAAATAAGATTTCTAAGAAAAGTGAATAAGAAAAGAAAGAAAAAGAGTGTGAAGATCATAATTGAAAGTATCAAACACACTAGAAGTTAAATAAGATTTCTAAGAAAAGTGAATAAGAAAAGTAAGAAAAAGAGTGTGAAGATCATAATTGAAAGTATCAAACACTAGAAGTTAAATAAGATTTCTAAGAAAAGTGAATAAGAAGAGTAAGAAAGAGAGTGTGAAGATCAGTAATTGAAAGTATCAAACACTAGAAGTTAAATAAGATTTCTAAGAAAAGTGAATAAGAAAAGTAAAAAAATGAGGGTGAAGATCAGTAATTGAAAGTATCAAACACTAGAAGTTAAATAAGATTTCTAAGATAAGTGAATAAGAAAAGCAAGAAAAAGAGTGTGAAGATCATAATTGAAAGTATCAAACACACTAGAAGTTAAATAAGATTTCTAAGAAAAGTGAATAAGAAAAGTAAGAAAAAGAGTGTGAAGATCATAATTGAAAGTATCAAACACTAGAAGTTAAATAAGATTTCTAAGAAAAGGAATAAGAAAAGCAAGAAAAAGAGTGTGAAGATCATAATTGAAAGTATCAAACACTAGAAGTTAAATAAGATTTCTAAGAAATGAATAAGAAAAGTAAGAAAAAGAGTGTGAAGATCATAATTGAAAGTATCAAATAACACTAGAAGTTAAGAAAATAAGATTTATAAGAAAAGTGAATAAGAAAAGAAGAGAAAAAGAGTGTGAAGATCATAATTGAAAGTATCAAACACTAGAAGTTAAATAAGATTTCTAAGAAAAGTGAATAAGAAAAGTAAGAAAAAGAGTGTGAAGATCATAATTGAAAGTATCTAGAAGTTAAATAAGATTTCTAAGAAAGGAATAAGAAAAGCAAGAAAAAGAGTGTGAAGATCATAATTGAAAGTATCAAACACTTGAAGTTAAATAAGATTTCTAAGATAAGTGAATAAGAAAGTAAGAAAAAGAGTGTGAAGATCATAATTGAAAGTATCTAGAAGTTAAATAAGATTTCTAAGAAAAGTGAATAAGAAAAGTAAGAAAAAGAGTGTGAAGATCATAATTGAAAGTATCTAGAAGTTAAATAAGATTTCTAAGAAAAGTGAATAAGAAAAGTAAGAAAAAGAGTGTGAAGATCATAATTGAAAGTATCAAACACACTAGAAGTTAAATAAGATTTCTAAGAAATGAATAAGAAAAGTAAGAAAAAAGAGTGTGAAGATCATAATTGAAAGTATCAAACACACTAGAAATTAAATAAGATTTATAAGAAAAGTGAATAAGAAAAGAAAGAAAAAGAGTGTGAAGATCATAATTGAAAGTATCAAGAAGTTAAATAAGATTTCTAAGAAAAGTGAATAAGAAAAGTAAGAAAAAGAGTGTGAAGATCATAATTGAAAGTATCAAACACACTAGATGTTAAATAAGATTTCTAAGAAAAGTGAATAAGAAAAGTAAGAAAAAGAGACTGAAGATCATAATTGAAAGTATCTAGAAGTTAAATAAGATTTCTAAGAAGTGAATAAGAAAAGTAAGAAAAAGAGTGTGAAGATCATAATTGAAAGTATCAAACACTAGAAGTTAAATAAGATTTCTAAGAAAAGTGTATAAGAAAATAAGAAAAAGATTGTGAAGATCATAATTGAAAGTATCAAGAAGTTAAATAAGATTTCTAAGAAAAGTGAATAAGAAAAGTAAGAAAAAGAGACTGAAGATCATAATTGAAAGTATCTAGAAGTTAAATAAGATTTCTAAGATAAGTGAATAAGAAAAGTAAAAAAATGAGGGTGAAGATCAGTAATTGAAAGTATCAAACACACTAGAAGTTAAATAAGATTTCTAAGAAAAGTGAATAAGAAAAGTAAGAAAAAGAGTGTGAAGATCATAATTGAAAGTATCAAACACTAGAAGTTAAATAAGATTTCTAAGAAAAGTGAATAAGAAAAGCAAGAAAAAGAGTGTGAAGATCATAATTGAAAGTATCAAACACTAGAAGTTAAATAAGATTTCTAAGAAAAGTGTATAAGAAAAGTAAGAAAAAGATTGTGAAGATCATAATTGAAAGTATCAAGAAGTTAAATAAGATTTCTAAGAAAAGTGAATAAGAAAAGTAAGAAAAAGAGTGTGAAGATCATAATTGAAAGTATCAAACACACTAGAAGTTAAATAAGATTTCTAAGAAAAGGAATAAGAAAAGCAAGAAAAAGAGTGTGAAGATCATAATTGAAAGTATCAAACACTAGAAGTTAAATAAGATTTCTAAGAAAAGTTAATAAGAAAAGTAAGAAAAAGAGTGTGAAGATCATAATTGAAAGTATCAAGAAGTTAAATAAGATTTCTAAGAAAAGTGAATAAGAAAAGTAAGAAAAAGAGTGTGAAGATCATAATTGAAAGTATCAAACACACTAGAAGTTAAATAAGATTTCTAAGAAAAGGAATAAGAAAAGCAAGAAAAAGAGTGTGAAGATCATAATTGAAAGTATCAAACACTAGAAGTTAAATAAGATTTCTAAGAAAAGGAATAAGAAAAGCAAGAAAAAGAGTGTGAAGATCATAATTGAAAGTATCAAACACTAGAAGTTAAATAAGATTTCTAAGAAAAGTGAATAAGAAAAGTAAGAAAAAGAGTGTGAAGATCATAATTGAAAGTATCAAACACTAGAAGTTAAATAAGATTTCTAAGAAAAGTTAATAAGAAGAGTAAGAAAGAGAGTGTGAAGATCATAATTGAAAGTATCAAACACTAGAAGTTTAATAAGATTTCTTGGAAAAGTGAATAAGAAAAGTAAGAAAAAGAGTGTGAAGATTATTAATTGAAAGTATCTAGAAGTTAAATAAGATTTCTAAGAAAAGGAATAAGAAAAGTAAGAAAAAGAGTGTGAAGATCATAATTGAAAGTATCAAACACACTAGAAGTTAAATAAGATTTCTAAGAAAAGGAATAAGAAAAGCAAGAAAAAGAGTGTGAAGATCATAATTGAAAGTATCAAACACTAGAAGTTAAATAAGATTTCTAAGAAAAGGAATAAGAAAAGTAAGAAAAAGAGTGTGAAGATCATAATTGAAAGTATCAAGAAGTTAAATAAGATTTCTAAGAAAAGTGAATAAGAAAAGTAAGAAAAAGAGTGTGAAGATCATAATTGAAAGTATCAAACACACTAGAAGTTAAATAAGATTTCTAAGAAAAGGAATAAGAAAAGCAAGAAAAAGAGTGTGAAGATCATAATTGAAAGTATCAAACACTAGAAGTTAAATAAGATTTCTAAGAAAAGTTAATAAGAAAAGTAAGAAAAAGATTGTGAAGATCATAATTGAAAGTATCAAGAAGTTAAATAAGATTTCTAAGAAAAGTGAATAAGAAAAGTAAGAAAAAGAGACTGAAGATCATAATTGAAAGTATCTAGAAGTTAAATAAGATTTCTAAGATAAGTGAATAAGAAAAGTAAGAAAAAGAGTGTGAAGATCATAATTGAAAGTATCAAACACACTAGAAGTTAAATAAGATTTCTAAGAAAAGTGAATAAGAAAAGTAAGAAAAAGAGTGTGAAGATCATAATTGAAAGTATCAAACACACTAGAAGTTAAATAAGATTTCTAAGAAAAGTGTATAAGAAAAGTAAGAAAAAGAGTGTGAAGATTAGTAATTGAAAGTATCAAGAAGTTAAATAAGATTTCTAAGAAAAGTGAATAAGAAAAGTAAGAAAAAGAGTGTGAAGATCATAATTGAAAGTATCAAACACACTAGAAGTTAAATAAGATTTCTAAGAAAAGGAATAAGAAAAGCAAGAAAAAGAGTGTGAAGATCATAATTGAAAGTATCAAACACTAGAAGTAAAATAAGATTTCTAAGAAAAGGAATAAGAAAAGTAAGAAAAAGAGTGTGAAGATCATAATTGAAAGTATCTAGAAGTTAAATAAGATTTCTAAGAAAAGGAATAAGAAAAGTAAGAAAAAGAGTGTGAAGATCATAATTGAAAGTATCAAACACTAGAAGTTAAATAAGATTTCTAAGAAAAGGAATAAGAAAAGTAAGAAAAAGAGTGTGAAGATCATAATTGAAAGTATCAAACACCAGAAGTTAAATAAGATTTCTAAGAAAAGTTAATAAGAAAAGTAAGAAAAAGATTGTGAAGATCATAATTGAAAGTATCAAGAAGTTAAATAAGATTTCTAAGAAAAGTGAATAAGAAAAGTAAGAAAAAGAGTGTGAAGATCATAATTGAAAGTATCAAACACACTAGAAGTTAAATAAGATTTCTAAGAAAAGGAATAAGAAAAGCAAGAAAAAGAGTGTGAAGATCATAATTGAAAGTATCAAACACTAGAAGTTAAATAAGATTTCTAAGAAAAGTTAATAAGAAAAGTAAGAAAAAGATTGTGAAGATCATAATTGAAAGTATCAAGAAGTTAAATAAGATTTCTAAGAAAAGTGAATAAGAAAAGTAAGAAAAAGAGTGTGAAGATCATAATTGAAAGTATCAAACACACTAGAAGTTAAATAAGATTTCTAAGAAAAGGAATAAGAAAAGCAAGAAAAAGAGTGTGAAGATCATAATTGAAAGTATCAAGAAGTTAAATAAGATTTCTAAGAAAAGTGAATAAGAAAAGTAAGAAAAAGAGTGTGAAGATCATAATTGAAAGTATCAAACACACTAGAAGTTAAATAAGATTTCTAAGAAAAGGAATAAGAAAAGCAAGAAAAAGAGTGTGAAGATCATAATTGAAAGTATCAAACACTAGAAGTTAAATAAGATTTCTAAGAAAAGTTAATAAGAAAAGTAAGAAAAAGATTGTGAAGATCATAATTGAAAGTATCAAGAAGTTAAATAAGATTTCTAAGAAAAGTGAATAAGAAAAGTAAGAAAAAGAGTGTGAAGATCATAATTGAAAGTATCAAACACACTAGAAGTTAAATAAGATTTCTAAGAAAAGGAATAAGAAAAGCAAGAAAAAGAGTGTGAAGATCATAATTGAAAGTATCAAACACTAGAAGTTAAATAAGATTTCTAAGAAAAGGAATAAGAAAAGTAAGAAAAAGAGTGTGAAGATCATAATTGAAAGTATCAAACACTAGAAGTTAAATAAGATTTCTAAGAAAAGGAATAAGAAAAGCAAGAAAAAGAGTGTGAAGATCATAATTGAAAGTATCAAACACTAGAAGTTAAATAAGATTTCTAAGAAAAGTGAATAAGAAAAGTAAGAAAAAGAGTGTGAAGATCATAATTGAAAGTATCAAACACACTAGAAGTTAAATAAGATTTCTAAGAAGTGAATAAGAAAAGTAAAAAAATGAGGGTGAAGATCAGTAATTGAAAGTATCAAACACACTAGAAGTTAAATAAGATTTCTAAGATAAGTGAATAAGAAAAGTAAGAAAAAGAGTGTGAAGATCATAATTGAAAGTATCAAACACACTAGAAGTTAAATAAGATTTCTAAGAAAAGTGAATAAGAAAAGCAAGAAAAAGAGTGTGAAGATCATAATTGAAAGTATCAAACACTAGAAGTTAAATAAGATTTCTAAGAAAAGGAATAAGAAAAGTAAGAAAAAGAGTGTGAAGATCATAATTGAAAGTATCAAACACTAGAAGTTAAATAAGATTTCTAAGAAAAGGAATAAGAAAAGCAAGAAAAAGAGTGTGAAGATCATAATTGAAAGTATCAAACACTAGAAGTTAAATAAGATTTCTAAGAAAAGGAATAAGAAAAGTAAGAAAAAGAGTGTGAAGATCATAATTGAAAGTATCTAGAAGTTAAATAAGATTTCTAAGAAAAGTGTATAAGAAAAGTAAGAAAAAGAGTGTGAAGATTAGTAATTGAAAGTATCTAGAAGTTAAATAAGATTTCTAAGAAGTGAATAAAAAAAGTAAGAAAAAGAGTGTGAAGATCATAATTGAAAGTATCAAACACACTAGAAGTTAAATAAGATTTCTAAGATAAGTGAATAAGAAAAGTAAGAAAAAGAGTGTGAAGATCATAATTGAAAGTATCTAGAAGTTAAATAAGATTTCTAAGAAAAGTTAATAAGAAAAGTAAGAAAAAGAGACTGAAGATCATAATTGAAAGTATCTAGAAGTTAAATAAGATTTCTAAGATAAGTGAATAAGAAAAGTAAAAAAATGAGGGTGAAGATCAGTAATTGAAAGTATCAAACACACCTAGAAGTTAAATAAGATTTCTAAGAAAAGTGAATAAGAAAAGTAAGAAAAAGAGTGTGAAGATCATAATTGAAAGTATCAAACACTAGAAGTTAAATAAGATTTCTAAGAAAAGTGAATAAGAAAAGTAAGAAAAAGAGACTGAAGATCATAATTGAAAGTATCAAACACTAGAAGTTAAATAAGATTTCTAAGAAAAGGAATAAGAAAAGCAAGAAAAAGAGTGTGAAGATCATAATTGAAAGTATCAAACACTAGAAGTTAAATAAGATTTCTAAGAAAAGTGAATAAGAAAAGTAAGAAAAAGAGTGTGAAGATCATAATTGAAAGTATCAAACACACTAGAAGTTAAATAAGATTTCTAAGAAAAGGAATAAGAAAAGCAAGAAAAAGAGTGTGAAGATCATAATTGAAAGTATCAAACACTAGAAGTTAAATAAGATTTCTAAGAAAAGGAATAAGAAAAGTAAGAAAAAGAGTGTGAAGATCATAATTGAAAGTATCAAACACTAGAAGTAAAATAAGATTTCTAAGAAAAGGAATAAGAAAAGTAAGAAAAAGAGTGTGAAGATCATAATTGAAAGTATCAAACACTAGAAGTTAAATAAGATTTCTAAGAAAAGGAATAAGAAAAGCAAGAAAAAGAGTGTGAAGATCATAATTGAAAGTATCAAACACTAGAAGTTAAATAAGATTTCTAAGAAAAGTTAATAAGAAAAGTAAGAAAAAGATTGTGAAGATCATAATTGAAAGTATCAAGAAGTTAAATAAGATTTCTAAGATAAGTGAATAAGAAAAGTAAGAAAAAGAGTGTGAAGATCATAATTGAAAGTATCAAACACACTAGAAGTTAAATAAGATTTCTAAGAAAAGGAATAAGAAAAGTAAGAAAAAGAGACTGAAGATCATAATTGAAAGTATCAAGAAGTTAAATAAGATTTCTAAGAAAAGGAATAAGAAAAGTAAGAAAAAGAGTGTGAAGATCATAATTGAAAGTATCAAACACTAGAAGTTAAATAAGATTTCTAAGAAAAGTTAATAAGAAAAGTAAGAAAAAGAGTGTGAAGATCATAATTGAAAGTATCAAGAAGTTAAATAAGATTTCTAAGAAAAGTGAATAAGAAAAGTAAGAAAAAGAGTGTGAAGATCATAATTGAAAGTATCAAACACACTAGAAGTTAAATAAGATTTCTAAGAAAAGTGTATAAGAAAAGTAAGAAAAAGAGTGTGAAGATTAGTAATTGAAAGTATCAAGAAGTTAAATAAGATTTCTAAGAAAAGTGAATAAGAAAAGTAAGAAAAAGAGTGTGAAGATCATAATTGAAAGTATCAAACACACTAGAAGTTAAATAAGATTTCTAAGAAAAGGAATAAGAAAAGCAAGAAAAAGAGTGTGAAGATCATAATTGAAAGTATCAAACACTAGAAGTAAAATAAGATTTCTAAGAAAAGGAATAAGAAAAGTAAGAAAAAGAGTGTGAAGATCATAATTGAAAGTATCTAGAAGTTAAATAAGATTTCTAAGAAAAGGAATAAGAAAAGTAAGAAAAAGAGTGTGAAGATCATAATTGAAAGTATCAAGAAGTTAAATAAGATTTCTAAGAAAAGTGAATAAGAAAAGTAAGAAAAAGAGTGTGAAGATCATAATTGAAAGTATCAAACACCAGAAGTTAAATAAGATTTCTAAGAAAAGTTAATAAGAAAAGTAAGAAAAAGATTGTGAAGATCATAATTGAAAGTATCTAGAAGTTAAATAAGATTTCTAAGAAAAGTGAATAAGAAAAGTAAGAAAAAGAGTGTGAAGATCATAATTGAAAGTATCAAACACACTAGAAGTTAAATAAGATTTCTAAGAAAAGTGAATAAGAAAAGCAAGAAAAAGAGTGTGAAGATCATAATTGAAAGTATCAAACACTAGAAGTTAAATAAAATTTCTAAGAAAAGTGAATAAGAAAAGTAAGAAAAAGAGTGTGAAGATCATAATTGAAAGTATCAAACACTAGAAGTTAAATAAAATTTCTAAGAAAAGTGAATAAGAAAAGTAAGAAAAAGAGTGTGAAGATCATAATTGAAAGTATCAAACACTAGAAGTTAAATAAAATTTCTAAGAAAAGTGTATAAGAAAAGTAAGAAAAAGAGTGTGAAGATCATAATTGAAAGTATCAAGAAGTTAAATAAGATTTCTAAGAAAAGTGAATAAGAAAAGCAAGAAAAAGAGTGTGAAGATCATAATTGAAAGTATCAAACACACTAGAAGTTAAATAAGATTTCTAAGAAAAGTGAA
Organism: Loxodes magnus; assembly: GCA_946699065.1. Taxonomy (NCBI): domain Eukaryota; phylum Ciliophora; class Karyorelictea; order Loxodida; family Loxodidae; genus Loxodes; species Loxodes magnus. The sequence goes on from CAMPDV010001158.1 coordinate 28,903, forward strand.
TAAGAAAAGCAAGAAAAAGAGTGTGAAGATCATAATTGAAAGTATCAAACACTAGAAGTTAAATAAGATTTCTAAGAAAAGGAATAAGAAAAGCAAGAAAAAGAGTGTGAAGATCATAATTGAAAGTATCTAGAAGTTAAATAAGATTTCTAAGAAGTGAATAAGAAAAGTAAGAAAAAGAGTGTGAAGATCATAATTGAAAGTATCAAACACACTAGAAGTTAAATAAGATTTCTAAGAAAAGTGAATAAGAAAAGCAAGAAAAAGAGTGTGAAGATCATAATTGAAAGTATCAAACACACTAGAAGTTAAATAAAATTTCTAAGAAAAGGAATAAGAAAAGTAAGAAAAAGAGTGTGAAGATCATAATTGAAAGTATCTAGAAGTTAAATAAGATTTCTAAGAAGTGAATAAGAAAAGTAAGAAAAAGAGTGTGAAGATCATAATTGAAAGTATCTAGAAGTTAAATAAGATTTCTAAGAAGTGAATAAGAAAAGTAAGAAAAAGAGTGTGAAGATCATAATTGAAAGTATCAAACACACTAGAAGTTAAATAAGATTTCTAAGAAAAGTGAATAAGAAAAGTAAGAAAAAGAGTGTGAAGATCATAATTGAAAGTATCAAACACACTAGAAGTTAAATAAAATTTCTAAGAAAAGGAATAAGAAAAGTAAGAAAAAGAGTGTGAAGATCATAATTGAAAGTATCTAGAAGTTAAATAAGATTTCTAAGAAGTGAATAAGAAAAGTAAAAAAATGAGGGTGAAGATCAGTAATTGAAAGTATCAAACACACTAGAAGTTAAATAAAATTTCTAAGATAAGTGAATAAGAAAAGCAAGAAAAAGAGTGTGAAGATCATAATTGAAAGTATCAAACACACTAGAAGTTAAATAAGATTTCTAAGAAAAGTGAATAAGAAAAGTAAGAAAAAGAGTGTGAAGATCATAATTGAAACTATCTAGAAATTAAATAAGATTTCTAAGAAGTGAATAAAAAAAGTAAGAAAAAGAGTGTGAAGATCATAATTGAAAGTATCAAACACACTAGAAGTTAAATTAGATTTCTAAGAAAAGGAATAAGAAAAGCAAGAAAAAGAGTGTGAAGATCATAATTGAAAGTATCAAACACTAGAAGTTAAATAAGATTTCTAAGAAAAGGAATAAGAAAAGTAAGAAAAAGAGTGTGAAGATCATAATTGAAAGTATCAAACACTAGAAGTTAAATAAGATTTCTAAGAAAAGTGAATAAGAAAAGTAAGAAAAAGAGTGTGAAGATCATAATTGAAAGTATCAAACACTAGAAGTTAAATAAGATTTCTAAGAAAAGGAATAAGAAAAGCAAGAAAAAGAGTGTGAAGATCATAATTGAAAGTATCAAACACTTGAAGTTAAATAAGATTTCTAAGATAAGTGAATAAAAAAAGTAAGAAAAAGATTGTGAAGATCATAATTGAAAGTATCAAGAAGTTAAATAAGATTTCTAAGAAAAGTGAATAAGAAAAGTAAGAAAAAGAGTGTGAAGATCATAATTGAAAGTATCAAACAAACTAGAAGTTAAATAAGATTTCTAAGAAAAGTGAATAAGAAAAGTAAGAAAAAGAGTGTGAAGATCATAATTGAAAGTATCAAACACTAGAAGTTAAATAAAATTTCTAAGAAAAGTGAATAAGAAAAGAAAGAAAAAGAGTGTGAAGATCATAATTGAAAGTATCAAACACACTAGAAGTTAAATAAGATTTCTAAGAAAAGGAATAAGAAAAGCAAGAAAAAGAGTGTGAAGATCATAATTGAAAGTATCAAACACTAGAAGTTAAATAAGATTTCTAAGAAAAGGATTAAGAAAAGTAAGAAAAAGAGTGTGAAGATCATAATTGAAAGTATCTAGAAGTTAAATAAGATTTCTAAGAAAAGTGAATAAGAAAAGTAAGAAAAAGAGTGTGAAGATCATAATTGAAAGTATCAAACACTAGAAGTTAAATAAGATTTCTAAGAAAAGTTAATAAGAAAAGCAAGAAAAAGAGTGTGAAGATCATAATTGAAAGTATCAAACACTAGAAGTTAAATAAGATTTCTAAGAAAAGTTAATAAGAAAAGTAAGAAAGAGAGTGTGAAGATCATAATTGAAAGTATCAAGAAGTTAAATAAGATTTCTAAGAAAAGTGAATAAGAAAAGTAAAAAAAAGAGTGTGAAGATCATAATTGAAAGTATCTAGAAGTTAAATAAGATTTCTTGGAAAAGTGAATAAGAAAAGTAAGAAAAAGAGTGTGAAGATCATAATTGAAAGTATCTAGAAGTTAAATAAGATTTCTAAGAAAAGTGAATAAGAAAAGTAAGAAAAAGAGTGTGAAGATCATAATTGAAAGTATCAAACACTAGAAGTTAAATAAGATTTCTAAGAAAAGTGAATAAGAAAAGCAAGAAAAAGAGTGTGAAGATCATAATTGAAAGTATCAAACACTAGAAGTTAAATAAGATTTCTAAGAAAAGTGAATAAGAAAAGTAAGAAAAAGAGTGTGAAGATCATAATTGAAAGTATCAAACACTAGAAGTTAAATAAGATTTCTAAGAAAAGTGAATAAGAAAAGTAAGAAAAAGAGTGTGAAGATCATAATTGAAAGTATCTAGAAGTTAAATAAGATTTCTAGGAAAAGTGAATAAGAAAAGTAAGAAAAAGAGTGTGAAGATCATAATTGAAAGTATCTAGAAGTTAAATAAGATTTCTTGGAAAAGTGAATAAGAAAAGTAAGAAAAAGAGTGTGAAGATCATAATTGAAAGTATCTAGAAGTTAAATAAGATTTCTAAGAAAAGTGAATAAGAAAAGTAAGAAAAAGAGTGTGAAGATCATAATTGAAAGTATCAAACTCACTAGAAGTTAAATAAGATTTCTAAGAAAAGTGAATAAGAAAAGTAAGAAAAAGAGTGTGAAGATCATAATTGAAAGTATCAAACACTAGAAGTTAAATAAGATTTCTAAGAAAAGTGAATAAGAAAAGTAAGAAAAAGAGTGTGAAGATTAGTAATTGAAAGTATCTAGAAGTTAAATAAGATTTCTAAGAAAAGTGAATAAGAAAAGTAAGAAAAAGAGTGTGAAGATCATAATTGAAAGTATCAAACACACTAGAAGTTAAATAAGATTTCTAAGAAAAGTGAAAAGTAAGAAAAAGAGTGTGAAGATCATAATTGAAAGTATCAAACACACTAAGTTAAATAAGATTTCTAAGAAAAGTGAATAAGAAAAGTAAGAAAAAGAGTGTGAAGATCATAATTGAAAGTATCAAACACATAATTGAAAGTATCAAACACACTAGAAGTTAAATAAGATTTCTAAGAAAAGTGAATAAGAAAAGTAAGAAAAAGAGTGTGAAGATCATAATTGAAAGTATCAAACACTAAAAGTTAAATAAGATTTCTAAGAAAAGTGAATAAGAAAAGTAAGAAAAAGAGTGTGAAGATTAGTAATTGAAAGTATCTAGAAGTTAAATATGATTTCTGGGAAAAGTGAATAAGAAAAGTAAGAAAAAGAGAGTTAAGATCATAATTGAAAGTATCTAGAAGTTAAATAAGATTTCTAAGAAAAGTGAATAAGAAAAGTAAGAAAAAGAGTGTGAAGATCATAATTGAAAGTATCAAACACTAGAAGTTAAATAAGATTTCTAAGAAAAGTGAATAAGAAAAGTAAGAAAAAGAGTGTGAAGATCATAATTGAAAGTATCAAACACTTGAAGTTAAATAAGATTTCTAAGAAATGAATAAGAAAAGTAAGAAAAAGAGTGTGAAGATCATAATTGAAAGTATCAAACACACTAGAAGTTAAATAAGATTTCTAAGAAAAGGAATAAGAAAAGCAAGAAAAAGAGTGTGAAGATCATAATTGAAAGTATCAAACACTAGAAGTTAAATAAGATTTCTAAGAAAAGGAATAAGAAAAGTAAGAAAAAGAGTGTGAAGATCATAATTGAAAGTATCAAACACTAGAAGTTAAATAAGATTTCTAAGAAAAGTTAATAAGAAAAGTAAGAAAAAGAGTGTGAAGATCATAATTGAAAGTATCAAGAAGTTAAATAAGATTTCTAAGAAAAGTGAATAAGAAAAGTAAGAAAAAGAGTGTGAAGATCATAATTGAAAGTATCAAACACTAGAAGTTAAATAAGATTTCTAAGAAAAGTTAATAAAAAAAGTAAGAAAAAGAGTGTGAAGATTAGTAATTGAAAGTATCAAACACACTAGAAGTTAAATAAGATTTCTAAGAAATGAATAAGAAAAGTAAGAAAAAGAGTGTGAAGATCATAATTGAAAGTATCAAACACACTAGAAGTTAAATAAGATTTCTAAGAAAAGTTAATAAGAAAAGTAAGAAAAAGATTGTGAAGATCATAATTGAAAGTATCAAACACTAGAAGTTAAATAAGATTTCTAAGAAAAGTGAATAAGAAAAGTAAGAAAAAGAGTGTGAAGATCAGTAATTGAAAGTATCAAACACTAGAAGTTAAATAAGATTTCTAAGAAAAGTGAATAAGAAAAGTAAGAAAAAGAGTGTGAAGATCATAATTGAAAGTATCAAACACTAGAAGTTAAATAAGATTTCTAAGAAAAGTGAATAAGAAAAGTAAGAAAAAGAGTGTGAAGATCATAATTGAAAGTATCAAACACTAGAAGTTAAATAAGATTTCTAAGATAAGTGAATAAGAAAAGTAAGAAAAAGAGTGTGAAGATCATAATTGAAAGTATCTAGAAGTTAAATAAGATTTCTAAGAAAAGTGAATAAGAAAAGTAAGAAAAAGAGTGTGAAGATCATAATTGAAAGTATCAAACACACTAGAAGTTAAATAAGATTTCTAAGAAAAGTGAATAAGAAAAGTAAGAAAAAGAGTGTGAAGATCATAATTGAAAGTATCAAACACTAGAAGTTAAATAAGATTTCTAAGATAAGTGAATAAGAAAAGTAAGAAAAAGAGTGTGAAGATTAGTAATTGAAAGTATCAAACACACTAGAAGTTAAATAAGATTTCTAAGAAATGAATAAGAAAAGTAAGAAAAAGAGTGTGAAGATCATAATTGAAAGTATCTAGAAGTTAAATAAGATTTCTAAGAAAAGTGAATAAGAAAAGTAAGAAAAAGAGTGTGAAGATTAGTAATTGAAAGTATCTAGAAGTTAAATAAGATTTCTAAGAAAAGTGAATAAGAAAAGTAAGAAAAAGAGTGTGAAGATCATAATTGAAAGTATCAAACACTAGAAGTTAAATAAGATTTCTAAGAAAAGTGAATAAGAAAAGTAAGAAAAAGAGTGTGAAGATCATAATTGAAAGTATCAAACACTAGAAGTTAAATAAGATTTCTAAGATAAGTGAATAAGAAAAGTAAGAAAAAGAGTGTGAAGATCATAATTGAAAGTATCTAGAAGTTAAATAAGATTTCTAAGAAAAGTGAATAAGAAAAGTAAGAAAAAGAGTGTGAAGATTAGTAATTGAAAGTATCAAACACACTAGAAGTTAAATAAGATTTCTAAGAAAAGTGAATAAGAAAAGTAAGAAAAAGAGTGTGAAGATCATAATTGAAAGTATCAAACACACTAGAAGTTAAATAAGATTTCTAAGAAAAGTGAATAAAAAAAGTAAGAAAAAGAGTGTGAAGATTAGTAATTGAAAGTATCAAACACACTAGAAGTTAAATAAGATTTCTAAGAAAAGTGAATAAAAAAAGTAAGAAAAAGAGTGTGAAGATTAGTAATTTAAAGTATCAAACACTTGAAGTTAAATAAGATTTCTAAGAAAAGTGAATAAGAAAAGCAAGAAAAAGAGTGTGAAGATCAGTAATTGAAAGTATCAAACACTTGAAGTTAAATAAGATTTCTAAGAAATGAATAAGAAAAGTAAGAAAAAGAGTGTGAAGATCATAATTGAAAGTATCAAACACTAGAAGTTAAATAAGATTTCTAAGAAAAGTTAATAAAAAAAGTAAGAAAGAGAGTGTGAAGATCATAATTGAAAGTATCAAGAAGTTAAATAAGATTTCTAAGAAAAGTGAATAAGAAAAGTAAGAAAAAGAGTGTGAAGATCATAATTGAAAGTATCAAACACTAGAAGTTAAATAAGATTTCTAAGAAAAGTGAATAAGAAAAGTAAGAAAAAGAGTGTGAAGATCATAATTGAAAGTATCAAACACTAGAAGTTAAATAAGATTTCTAAGAAAAGTGAATAAGAAAAGTAAGAAAAAGAGTGTGAAGATCATAATTGAAAGTATCTAGAAGTTAAATAAGATTTCTAAGAAAAGGAATAAGAAAAGCAAGAAAAAGAGTGTGAAGATCAGTAATTGAAAGTATCAAACACTAGAAGTTAAATAAGATTTCTAAGATAAGTGAATAAGAAAAGTAAGAAAAAGAGTGTGAAGATCATAATTGAAAGTATCAAACACTAGAAGTTAAATAAGATTTCTAAGAAAAGGAATAAGAAAAGCAAGAAAAAGAGTGTGAAGATCAGTAATTGAAAGTATCAAACACACTAGAAGTTAAATAAGATTTCTAAGAAATGAATAAGAAAAGTAAGAAAAAGAGTGTGAAGATCATAATTGAAAGTATCAAACACACTAGAAGTTAAATAAGATTTATAAGAAAAGTGAATAAGAAAAGAAAGAAAAAGAGTGTGAAGATCATAATTGAAAGTATCAAACACTAGAAGTTAAATAAGATTTCTAAGAAAAGTGAATAAGAAAAGTAAGAAAAAGAGTGTGAAGATCATAATTGAAAGTATCTAGAAGTTAAATAAGATTTCTAAGAAAAGGAATAAGAAAAGCAAGAAAAAGAGTGTGAAGATCATAATTGAAAGTATCAAACACTTGAAGTTAAATAAGATTTCTAAGATAAGTGAATAAGAAAAGTAAGAAAAAGAGTGTGAAGATCATAATTGAAAGTATCAAGAAGTTAAATAAGATTTCTAAGAAAAGTGAATAAGAAAAGTAAGAAAAAGAGTGTGAAGATCATAATTGAAAGTATCAAACACACTAGAAGTTAAATAAGATTTCTAAGAAAAGTGAGAAAGAAAAGTAAGAAAAAGAGTGTGAAGATCATAATTGAAAGTATCTAGAAGTTAAATATGATTTCTAGGAAAAGTGAATAAGAAAAGCAAGAAAAAGAGTGTGAAGATCAGTAATTGAAAGTATCAAACACTAGAAGTTAAATAAGATTTCTAAGATAAGTGAATAAGAAAAGTAAGAAAAAGAGTGTGAAGATCATAATTGAAAGTATCAAACACTAGAAGTTAAATAAGATTTCTAAGAAAAGGAATAAGAAAAGCAAGAAAAAGAGTGTGAAGATCATAATTGAAAGTATCAAACACTAGAAGTTAAATAAGATTTCTAAGAAGTGAATAAGAAAAGTAAGAAAAAGATTGTGAAGATCATAATTGAAAGTATCAAGAAGTTAAATAAGATTTCTAAGAAAAGTGAATAAGAAAAGTAAGAAAAAGAGTGTGAAGATCATAATTGAAAGTATCAAACACACTAGAAGTTAAATAAGATTTCTAAGAAAAGTGAATAAGAAAAGTAAGAAAAAGAGTGTGAAGATTAGTAATTTAAAGTATCAAACACTTGAAGTTAAATAAGATTTCTAAGATAAGTGAATAAGAAAAGTAAGAAAAAGAGTGTGAAGATCAGTAATTGAAAGTATCTAGAAGTTAAATAAGATTTCTAAGAAAAGTGAATAAAAAAAGTAAGAAAGAGAGTGTGAAGATCATAATTGAAAGTATCTAGAAGTTAAATAAGATTTCTAAGAAAAGTGAATAAGAAAAGTAAAAAAATGAGGGTGAAGATCAGTAATTGAAAGTATCAAACACTAGAAGTTAAATAAGATTTCTAAGATAAGTGAATAAGAAAAGCAAGAAAAAGAGTGTGAAGATCATAATTGAAAGTATCAAACACACTAGAAGTTAAATAAGATTTCTAAGAAAAGTGAATAAGAAAAGTAAGAAAAAGAGTGTGAAGATCATAATTGAAAGTATCAAACACACTAGAAGTTAAATAAGATTTCTAAGAAAAGTGAATAAAAAAAGTAAGAAAAAGAGTGTGAAGATTAGTAATTGAAAGTATCAAACACACTAGAAGTTAAATAAGATTTCTAAGAAAAGTGAATAAAAAAAGTAAGAAAAAGAGTGTGAAGATTAGTAATTTAAAGTATCAAACACTTGAAGTTAAATAAGATTTCTAAGAAAAGTGAATAAGAAAAGCAAGAAAAAGAGTGTGAAGATCAGTAATTGAAAGTATCAAACACTTGAAGTTAAATAAGATTTCTAAGAAATGAATAAGAAAAGTAAGAAAAAGAGTGTGAAGATCATAATTGAAAGTATCAAACACACTAGAAGTTAAATAAGATTTCTAAGAAAAGTGAATAAGAAAAGAAAGAAAAAGAGTGTGAAGATCATAATTGAAAGTATCAAACACACTAGAAGTTAAATAAGATTTCTAAGAAAAGTGAATAAGAAAAGTAAGAAAAAGAGTGTGAAGATCATAATTGAAAGTATCAAACACTAGAAGTTAAATAAGATTTCTAAGAAAAGTGAATAAGAAGAGTAAGAAAGAGAGTGTGAAGATCAGTAATTGAAAGTATCAAACACTAGAAGTTAAATAAGATTTCTAAGAAAAGTGAATAAGAAAAGTAAAAAAATGAGGGTGAAGATCAGTAATTGAAAGTATCAAACACTAGAAGTTAAATAAGATTTCTAAGATAAGTGAATAAGAAAAGCAAGAAAAAGAGTGTGAAGATCATAATTGAAAGTATCAAACACACTAGAAGTTAAATAAGATTTCTAAGAAAAGTGAATAAGAAAAGTAAGAAAAAGAGTGTGAAGATCATAATTGAAAGTATCAAACACTAGAAGTTAAATAAGATTTCTAAGAAAAGGAATAAGAAAAGCAAGAAAAAGAGTGTGAAGATCATAATTGAAAGTATCAAACACTAGAAGTTAAATAAGATTTCTAAGAAAAGTTAATAAGAAAAGTAAGAAAAAGAGTGTGAAGATCATAATTGAAAGTATCAAGAAGTAAAATAAGATTTCTAAGAAAAGTGAATAAGAAAAGTAAGAAAAAGAGTGTGAAGATCATAATTGAAAGTATCAAACACACTAGAAGTTAAATAAGATTTCTAAGAAAAGGAATAAGAAAAGCAAGAAAAAGAGTGTGAAGATCATAATTGAAAGTATCAAACACACTAGAAGTTAAATAAGATTTCTAAGAAAAGTGAATAAAAAAAGTAAGAAAAAGAGTGTGAAGATCATAATTGAAAGTATCTAGAAGTTAAATAAGATTTCTAAGAAAAGTGAATAAGAAAAGTAAGAAAAAGAGTGTGAAGATCATAATTGAAAGTATCTAGAAGTTAAATAAGATTTCTAAGAAAAGTGAATAAGAAGAGTAAGAAAAAGAGTGTGAAGATCATAATTGAAAGTATCAAACACTAGAAGTTAAATAAGATTTCTAAGAAAAGGAATAAGAAAAGCAAGAAAAAGAGTGTGAAGATCAGTAATTGAAAGTATCTAGAAGTTAAATAAGATTTCTAAGAAAAGTGAATAAGAAAAGTAAGAAAAAGAGTGTGAAGATCATAATTGAAAGTATCTAGAAGTTAAATAAGATTTCTAAGAAAAGTGAATAAGAAAAGTAAGAAAAAGAGTGTGAAGATCATAATTGAAAGTATCAAACACACTAGAAGTTAAATAAGATTTCTAAGAAATGAATAAGAAAAGTAAGAAAAAGAGTGTGAAGATCATAATTGAAAGTATCAAACACACTAGAAATTAAATAAGATTTATAAGAAAAGTGAATAAGAAAAGAAAGAAAAAGAGTGTGAAGATCATAATTGAAAGTATCAAGAAGTTAAATAAGATTTCTAAGAAAAGTGAATAAGAAAAGTAAGAAAAAGAGTGTGAAGATTAGTAATTGAAAGTATCTAGAAGTTAAATAAGATTTCTAAGAAAAGTGAATAAAAAAAGTAAGAAAGAGAGTGTGAAGATCATAATTGAAAGTATCTAGAAGTTAAATAAGATTTCTAAGAAAAGTGAATAAGAAAAGTAAAAAAATGAGGGTGAAGATCAGTAATTGAAAGTATCAAACACTAGAAGTTAAATAAGATTTCTAAGAAAAGTGAATAAGAAGAGTAAGAAAAAGAGTGTGAAGATCATAATTGAAAGTATCAAACACACTAGAAGTTAAATAAGATTTCTAAGAAAAGTGAATAAGAAAAGTAAGAAAAAGAGTGTGAAGATCATAATTGAAAGTATCAAACACACTAGAAGTTAAATAAGATTTATAAGAAAAGTGAATAAAAAAAGTAAGAAAAAGAGTGTGAAGATTAGTAATTGAAAGTATCAAACACACTAGAAGTTAAATAAGATTTCTAAGAAAAGTGAATAAAAAAAGTAAGAAAAAGAGTGTGAAGATTAGTAATTTAAAGTATCAAACACTTGAAGTTAAATAAGATTTCTAAGAAAAGTGAATAAGAAAAGTAAGAAAAAGAGTGTGAAGATCAGTAATTGAAAGTATCAAACACACTAGAAGTTAAATAAGATTTCTAAGAAATGAATAAGAAAAGTAAGAAAAAGAGTGTGAAGATCATAATTGAAAGTATCAAACACACTAGAAGTTAAATAAGATTTCTAAGAAAAGTGAATAAGAAAAGAAAGAAAAAGAGTGTGAAGATCATAATTGAAAGTATCAAACACACTAGAAGTTAAATAAGATTTCTAAGAAAAGTGAATAAGAAAAGTAAGAAAAAGAGTGTGAAGATCATAATTGAAAGTATCAAACACTAGAAGTTAAATAAGATTTCTAAGAAAAGTGAATAAGAAGAGTAAGAAAGAGAGTGTGAAGATCAGTAATTGAAAGTATCTAGAAGTTAAATAAGATTTCTAAGAAAAGTGAATAAGAAGAGTAAGAAAAAGAGTGTGAAGATCATAATTGAAAGTATCAAACACTAGAAGTTAAATAAGATTTCTAAGAAAAGGAATAAGAAAAGCAAGAAAAAGAGTGTGAAGATCAGTAATTGAAAGTATCTAGAAGTTAAATAAGATTTCTAAGAAAAGTGAATAAGAAAAGTAAGAAAAAGAGTGTGAAGATCATAATTGAAAGTATCTAGAAGTTAAATAAGATTTCTAAGAAAAGTGAATAAGAAAAGTAAGAAAAAGAGTGTGAAGATCATAATTGAAAGTATCTAGAAGTTAAATAAAATTTCTAAGAAAAGGAATAAGAAAAGCAAGAAAAAGAGTGTGAAGATCAGTAATTGAAAGTATCAAACACTAGAAGTTAAATAAGATTTCTAAGATAAGTGAATAAGAAAAGTAAGAAAAAGAGTGTGAAGATCATAATTGAAAGTATCAAACACTAGAAGTTAAATAAGATTTCTAAGAAAAGGAATAAGAAAAGCAAGAAAAAGAGTGTGAAGATCATAATTGAAAGTATCAAACACTAGAAGTTAAATAAGATTTCTAAGAAAAGTTAATAAGAAAAGTAAGAAAAAGATTGTGAAGATCATAATTGAAAGTATCAAGAAGTAAAATAAGATTTCTAAGAAAAGTGAATAAGAAAAGTAAGAAAAAGAGTGTGAAGATCATAATTGAAAGTATCAAACACACTAGAAGTTAAATAAGATTTCTAAGAAAAGTGAATAAGAAAAGTAAAAAAATGAGGGTGAAGATCAGTAATTGAAAGTATCAAACACTAGAAGTTAAATAAGATTTCTAAGATAAGTGAATAAGAAAAGCAAGAAAAAGAGTGTGAAGATCATAATTGAAAGTATCAAACACACTAGAAGTTAAATAAGATTTCTAAGAAATGAATAAGAAAAGTAAGAAAAAGAGTGTGAAGATCATAATTGAAAGTATCAAACACACTAGAAATTAAATAAGATTTATAAGAAAAGTGAATAAGAAAAGAAAGAAAAAGAGTGTGAAGATCATAATTGAAAGTATCAAACACTTGAAGTTAAATAAGATTTCTAAGAAAAGTGAATAAGAAAAGTAAGAAAAAGAGTGTGAAGATTAGTAATTGAAAGTATCTAGAAGTTAAATAAGATTTCTAAGAAAAGTGAATAAAAAAAGTAAGAAAGAGAGTGTGAAGATCATAATTGAAAGTATCTAGAAGTTAAATAAGATTTCTTGGAAAAGTGAATAAGAAAAGTAAGAAAAAGAGTGTGAAGATCAGTTTAGTAATTGAAAGTATCAAACACTAGAAGTTAAATAAGATTTCTAAGAAAAGTGAATAAGAAGAGTAAGAAAAAGAGTGTGAAGATCATAATTGAAAGTATCAAACACACTAGAAGTTAAATAAGATTTCTAAGAAAAGTGAATAAGAAAAGTAAGAAAAAGAGTGTGAAGATCATAATTGAAAGTATCAAACACACTAGAAGTTAAATAAGATTTATAAGAAAAGTGAATAAAAAAAGTAAGAAAAAGAGTGTGAAGATTAGTAATTAAAAGTATCAAACACACTAGAAGTTAAATAAGATTTCTAAGAAAAGTGAATAAAAAAAGTAAGAAAAAGAGTGTGAAGATTAGTAATTTAAAGTATCAAACACTTGAAGTTAAATAAGATTTCTAAGAAAAGTGAATAAGAAAAGTAAGAAAAAGAGTGTGAAGATCAGTAATTGAAAGTATCAAACACACTAGAAGTTAAATAAGATTTCTAAGAAATGAATAAGAAAAGTAAGAAAAAGAGTGTGAAGATCATAATTGAAAGTATCAAACACACTAGAAGTTAAATAAGATTTCTAAGAAAAGTGAATAAGAAAAGAAAGAAAAAGAGTGTGAAGATCATAATTGAAAGTATCAAACACACTAGAAGTTAAATAAGATTTCTAAGAAAAGTGAATAAGAAAAGTAAGAAAAAGAGTGTGAAGATCATAATTGAAAGTATCAAACACTAGAAGTTAAATAAGATTTCTAAGAAAAGTGAATAAGAAGAGTAAGAAAGAGAGTGTGAAGATCAGTAATTGAAAGTATCTAGAAGTTAAATAAGATTTCTAAGAAAAGTGAATAAAAAAAGTAAGAAAGAGAGTGTGAAGATCATAATTGAAAGTATCTAGAAGTTAAATAAGATTTCTAAGAAAAGTGAATAAGAAAAGTAAAAAAATGAGGGTGAAGATCAGTAATTGAAAGTATCAAACACTAGAAGTTAAATAAGATTTCTAAGAAAAGTGAATAAGAAGAGTAAGAAAAAGAGTGTGAAGATTAGTAATTGAAAGTATCTAGAAGTTAAATAAGATTTCTAAGAAAAGTGAATAAAAAAAGTAAGAAAGAGAGTGTGAAGATCATAATTGAAAGTATCTAGAAGTTAAATAAGATTTCTAAGAAAAGTGAATAAGAAAAGTAAAAAAATGAGGGTGAAGATCAGTAATTGAAAGTATCAAACACTAGAAGTTAAATAAGATTTCTAAGATAAGTGAATAAGAAAAGCAAGAAAAAGAGTGTGAAGATCATAATTGAAAGTATCAAACACACTAGAAGTTAAATAAGATTTCTAAGAAAAGTGAATAAGAAAAGTAAGAAAAAGAGTGTGAAGATCATAATTGAAAGTATCAAACACTAGAAGTTAAATAAGATTTCTAAGAAAAGTGAATAAGAAAAGAAAGAAAAAGAGTGTGAAGATCATAATTGAAAGTATCAAACACACTAGAAGTTAAATAAGATTTCTAAGAAAAGTGAATAAGAAAAGTAAGAAAAAGAGTGTGAAGATCATAATTGAAAGTATCAAACACTAGAAGTTAAATAAGATTTCTAAGAAAAGTGAATAAGAAAAGCAAGAAAGAGAGTGTGAAGATCAGTAATTGAAAGTATCAAACACTAGAAGTTAAATAAGATTTCTAAGAAATGAATAAGAAAAGTAAGAAAAAGAGTGTGAAGATCATAATTGAAAGTATCAAACACACTAGAAGTTAAATAAGATTTCTAAGAAAAGTGAATAAGAAAAGAAAGAAAAAGAGTGTGAAGATCATAATTGAAAGTATCAAACACACTAGAAGTTAAATAAGATTTCTAAGAAAAGTGAATAAGAAAAGTAAGAAAAAGAGTGTGAAGATCATAATTGAAAGTATCAAACACTAGAAGTTAAATAAGATTTCTAAGAAAAGTGAATAAGAAGAGTAAGAAAGAGAGTGTGAAGATCAGTAATTGAAAGTATCAAACACTAGAAGTTAAATAAGATTTCTAAGAAAAGTGAATAAGAAAAGTAAAAAAATGAGGGTGAAGATCAGTAATTGAAAGTATCAAACACTAGAAGTTAAATAAGATTTCTAAGAAAAGTGAATAAGAAAAGCAAGAAAAAGAGTGTGAAGATCATAATTGAAAGTATCAAACACACTAGAAGTTAAATAAGATTTCTAAGAAAAGTGAATAAGAAAAGTAAGAAAAAGAGTGTGAAGATCATAATTGAAAGTATCAAACACTAGAAGTTAAATAAGATTTCTAAGAAAAGGAATAAGAAAAGCAAGAAAAAGAGTGTGAAGATCATAATTGAAAGTATCAAACACTAGAAGTTAAATAAGATTTCTAAGAAAAGTTAATAAAAAAAGTAAGAAAGAGAGTGTGAAGATCATAATTGAAAGTATCAAGAAGTTAAATAAGATTTCTAAGAAAAGTGAATAAGAAAAGTAAGAAAAAGAGTGTGAAGATCATAATTGAAAGTATCAAACACTAGAAGTTAAATAAGATTTCTAAGATAAGTGAATAAGAAAAGCAAGAAAAAGAGTGTGAAGATCATAATTGAAAGTATCAAACACTAGAAGTTAAATAAGATTTCTAAGAAAAGTTAATAAGAAAAGTAAGAAAAAGATTGTGAAGATCATAATTGAAAGTATCAAACACTAGAAGTTAAATAAGATTTCTAAGAAAAGGAATAAGAAAAGCAAGAAAAAGAGTGTGAAGATCATAATTGAAAGTATCAAACACTAGAAGTTAAATAAGATTTCTAAGAAAAGTGAATAAGAAGAGTAAGAAAAAGAGTGTGAAGATCATAATTGAAAGTATCAAACACTAGAAGTTAAATAAGATTTCTAAGAAAAGGAATAAGAAAAGCAAGAAAAAGAGTGTGAAGATCATAATTGAAAGTATCTAGAAGTTAAATAAGATTTCTAAGAAAAGTGAATAAGAAAAGTAAGAAAAAGAGTGTGAAGATCATAATTGAAAGTATCAAACACTAGAAGTTAAATAAGATTTCTAAGAAAAGTGAATAAGAAAAGTAAG
Organism: Loxodes magnus; assembly: GCA_946699065.1. Lineage (NCBI taxonomy): Eukaryota > Ciliophora > Karyorelictea > Loxodida > Loxodidae > Loxodes > Loxodes magnus. Next base: position 44,116 of record CAMPDV010001158.1, read on the forward strand.
AAAAAGAGTGTGAAGATCATAATTGAAAGTATCTAGAAGTTAAATAAGATTTCTAAGAAAAGGAATAAGAAAAGCAAGAAAAAGAGTGTGAAGATCAGTAATTGAAAGTATCAAACACTAGAAGTTAAATAAGATTTCTAAGATAAGTGAATAAGAAAAGTAAGAAAAAGAGTGTGAAGATCATAATTGAAAGTATCAAACACTAGAAGTTAAATAAGATTTCTAAGAAAAGTTAATAAGAAAAGTAAGAAAAAGATTGTGAAGATCATAATTGAAAGTATCAAACACACTAGAAGTTAAATAAGATTTCTAAGAAAAGTGAATAAGAAAAGTAAGAAAAAGAGTGTGAAGATCATAATTGAAAGTATCAAACACACTAGAAGTTAAATAAGATTTCTAAGAAAAGTGAATAAGAAAAGTAAGAAAAAGAGTGTGAAGATTAGTAATTTAAAGTATCAAACACTTGAAGTTAAATAAGATTTCTAAGAAAAGTGAATAAGAAAAGTAAGAAAAAGAGTGTGAAGATCAGTAATTGAAAGTATCAAACACACTAGAAGTTAAATAAGATTTCTAAGAAATGAATAAGAAAAGTAAGAAAAAGAGTGTGAAGATCATAATTGAAAGTATCAAACACTAGAAGTTAAATAAGATTTCTAAGAAAAGTGAATAAGAAGAGTAAGAAAAAGAGTGTGAAGATCATAATTGAAAGTATCAAACACTAGAAGTTAAATAAGATTTCTAAGAAAAGGAATAAGAAAAGCAAGAAAAAGAGTGTGAAGATCATAATTGAAAGTATCTAGAAGTTAAATAAGATTTCTAAGAAAAGTGAATAAGAAAAGTAAGAAAAAGAGTGTGAAGATCATAATTGAAAGTATCAAACACTAGAAGTTAAATAAGATTTCTAAGAAAAGTGAATAAGAAAAGTAAGAAAAAGAGTGTGAAGATCATAATTGAAAGTATCTAGAAGTTAAATAAGATTTCTAAGAAAAGGAATAAGAAAAGCAAGAAAAAGAGTGTGAAGATCAGTAATTGAAAGTATCAAACACTAGAAGTTAAATAAGATTTCTAAGATAAGTGAATAAGAAAAGTAAGAAAAAGAGTGTGAAGATCATAATTGAAAGTATCAAACACTAGAAGTTAAATAAGATTTCTAAGAAAAGTTAATAAGAAAAGTAAGAAAAAGATTGTGAAGATCATAATTGAAAGTATCAAACACACTAGAAGTTAAATAAGATTTCTAAGAAAAGTGAATAAGAAAAGTAAGAAAAAGAGTGTGAAGATCATAATTGAAAGTATCAAACACACTAGAAGTTAAATAAGATTTCTAAGAAAAGTGAATAAGAAAAGTAAGAAAAAGAGTGTGAAGATTAGTAATTTAAAGTATCAAACACTTGAAGTTAAATAAGATTTCTAAGAAAAGTGAATAAGAAAAGTAAGAAAAAGAGTGTGAAGATCAGTAATTGAAAGTATCAAACACACTAGAAGTTAAATAAGATTTCTAAGAAATGAATAAGAAAAGTAAGAAAAAGAGTGTGAAGATCATAATTGAAAGTATCAAACACACTAGAAATTAAATAAGATTTATAAGAAAAGTGAATAAGAAAAGAAAGAAAAAGAGTGTGAAGATTAGTAATTGAAAGTATCTAGAAGTTAAATAAGATTTCTAAGAAAAGTGAATAAGAAAAGTAAGAAAAAGAGTGTGAAGATTAGTAATTGAAAGTATCTAGAAGTTAAATAAGATTTCTAAGAAAAGTGAATAAAAAAAGTAAGAAAGAGAGTGTGAAGATCATAATTGAAAGTATCAAACACTAGAAGTTAAATAAGATTTCTAAGAAAAGGAATAAGAAAAGCAAGAAAAAGAGTGTGAAGATCAGTAATTGAAAGTATCAAACACTAGAAGTTAAATAAGATTTCTAAGAAAAGTGAATAAGAAAAGTAAAATAATGAGGGTGAAGATCAGTAATTGAAAGTATCAAACACTAGAAGTTAAATAAGATTTCTTGGAAAAGTGAATAAGAAAAGTAAGAAAAAGAGTGTGAAGATCATAATTGAAAGTATCAAACACTAGAAGTTAAATAAGATTTCTAAGAAAAGTGAATAAGAAAAGCAAGAAAAAGAGTGTGAAGATCATAATTGAAAGTATCAAACACACTAGAAGTTAAATAAGATTTCTAAGAAAAGGAATAAGAAAAGCAAGAAAAAGAGTGTGAAGATCATAATTGAAAGTATCAAACACACTAGAAGTTAAATAAGATTTCTAAGAAAAGGAATAAGAAAAGAAAGAAAAAGAGTGTGAAAGCAGTAATTGAAAGTATCAAACACTTGAAGTTAAATAAGATTTCTAAGAAAAGTGAATAAGAAAAGAAAGAAAAAGAGTGTGAAGATCATAATTGAAAGTATCAAACACACTAGAAGTTAAATAAGATTTCTAAGAAAAGTGAATAAGAAGAGTAAGAAAAAGAGTGTGAAGATCAGTAATTGAAAGTATCAAACACTAGAAGTTAAATAAGATTTCTAAGAAAAGTGAATAAGAAAAGTAAAAAAATGAGGGTGAAGATCAGTAATTGAAAGTATCAAACACTAGAAGTTAAATAAGATTTCTAAGAAAAGTGAATAAGAAAAGAAAGAAAAAGAGTGTGAAGATCATAATTGAAAGTATCAAACACACTAGAAGTTAAATAAGATTTCTAAGAAAAGTGAATAAGAAAAGTAAGAAAAAGAGTGTGAAGATCATAATTGAAAGTATCAAACACTAGAAGTTAAATAAGATTTCTAAGAAAAGTGAATAAAAAAAGTAAGAAAAAGAGTGTGAAGATCATAATTGAAAGTATCAAACACACTAGAAGTTAAATAAGATTTCTAAGAAAAGTGAATAAGAAAAGTAAAAAAATGAGGGTGAAGATCAGTAATTGAAAGTATCAAACACTAGAAGTTAAATAAGATTTCTAAGAAAAGTGAATAAGAAAAGTAAAAAAATGAGGGTGAAGATCAGTAATTGAAAGTATCAAACACTAGAAGTTAAATAAGATTTCTAAGAAAAGTGAATAAGAAAAGTAAAGAAAATGAGTGTGAAGATCATAATTGAAAGTATCAAACACACTAGAAGTTAAATAAGATTTCTAAGAAAAGTGAATAAGAAAAGTAAGAAAAAGAGTGTGAAGATTAGTAATTGAAAGTATCTAGAAGTTAAATAAGATTTCTAAGAAAAGTGAATAAAAAAAGTAAGAAAGAGAGTGTGAAGATCATAATTGAAAGTATCTAGAAGTTAAATAAGATTTCTAAGAAAAGTGAATAAGAAAAGTAAAAAAATGAGGGTGAAGATCAGTAATTGAAAGTATCAAACACTAGAAGTTAAATAAGATTTCTAAGATAAGTGAATAAGAAAAGCAAGAAAAAGAGTGTGAAGATCATAATTGAAAGTATCAAACACACTAGAAGTTAAATAAGATTTCTAAGAAAAGTGAATAAGAAAAGTAAGAAAAAGAGTGTGAAGATCATAATTGAAAGTATCAAACACTAGAAGTTAAATAAGATTTCTAAGAAAAGTGAATAAGAAAAGTAAGAAAAAGAGTGTGAAGATTAGTAATTGAAAGTATCTAGAAGTTAAATAAGATTTCTAAGAAAAGTGAATAAAAAAAGTAAGAAAAAGAGTGTGAAGATTAGTAATTTAAAGTATCAAACACTTGAAGTTAAATAAGATTTCTAAGAAAAGTGAATAAGAAAAGTAAGAAAAAGAGTGTGAAAGCAGTAATTGAAAGTATCAAACACTTGAAGTTAAATAAGATTTCTAAGAAATGAATAAGAAAAGTAAGAAAAAGAGTGTGAAGATCATAATTGAAAGTATCAAACACTAGAAGTTAAATAAGATTTCTAAGAAAAGTGAATAAGAAAAGAAAGAAAAAGAGTGTGAAGATCATAATTGAAAGTATCAAACACACTAGAAGTTAAATAAGATTTCTAAGAAAAGTGAATAAGAAAAGTAAGAAAAAGAGTGTGAAGATCATAATTGAAAGTATCAAACACTAGAAGTTAAATAAGATTTCTAAGAAAAGTGAATAAGAAGAGTAAGAAAAAGAGTGTGAAGATCAGTAATTGAAAGTATCAAACACTAGAAGTTAAATAAGATTTCTAAGAAAAGTGAATAAGAAAAGTAAAAAAATGAGGGTGAAGATCAGTAATTGAAAGTATCAAACACTAGAAGTTAAATAAGATTTCTAAGAAAAGTGAATAAGAAAAGTAAAATAATGAGGGTGAAGATCAGTAATTGAAAGTATCAAACACTAGAAGTTAAATAAGATTTCTAAGAAAAGTGAATAAGAAAAGAAAGAAAAAGAGTGTGAAGATCATAATTGAAAGTATCAAACACACTAGAAGTTAAATAAGATTTCTAAGAAAAGTGAATAAGAAAAGTAAGAAAAAGAGTGTGAAGATCATAATTGAAAGTATCAAACACACTAGAAGTTAAATAAGATTTCTAAGAAAAGTGAATAAGAAGAGTAAGAAAAAGAGTGTGAAGATCAGTAATTGAAAGTATCAAACACTAGAAGTTAAATAAGATTTCTAAGAAAAGTGAATAAGAAGAGTAAGAAAGAGAGTGTGAAGATCATAATTGAAAGTATCAAGAAGTTAAATAAGATTTCTAAGAAAAGTGAATAAGAAAAGTAAGAAAAAGAGTGTGAAGATCATAATTGAAAGTATCAAACACACTAGAAGTTAAATAAGATTTCTAAGAAAAGGAATAAGAAAAGCAAGAAAAAGAGTGTGAAGATCATAATTGAAAGTATCAAACACTAGAAGTTAAATAAGATTTCTAAGAAAAGTGAATAAGAAAAGTAAGAAAAAGATTGTGAAGATCATAATTGAAAGTATCAAACACTAGAAGTTAAATAAGATTTCTAAGAAAAGGAATAAGAAAAGCAAGAAAAAGAGTGAGAAGATCATAATTGAAAGTATCAAACACTAGAAGTTAAATAAGATTTCTAAGAAAAGTGAATAAGAAGAGTAAGAAAAAGAGTGTGAAGATCATAATTGAAAGTATCAAACACTAGAAGTTAAATTAGATTTCTAAGAAAAGGAATAAGAAAAGTAAGAAAAAGAGTGTGAAGATCATAATTGAAAGTATCTAGAAGTTAAATAAGATTTCTAAGAAAAGTGAATAAGAAAAGTAAGAAAAAGAGTGTGAAGATCATAATTGAAAGTATCAAACACTAGAAGTTAAATAAGATTTCTAAGAAAAGTGAATAAGAAAAGTAAGAAAAAGAGTGTGAAGATCATAATTGAAAGTATCTAGAAGTTAAATAAGATTTCTAAGAAAAGGAATATGAAAAGCTAGAAAAAGAGTGTGAAGATCAGTAATTGAAAGTATCAAACACTAGAAGTTAAATAAGATTTCTAAGAAAAGTGAATAAAAAAAGTAAGAAAAAGAGTGTGAAGATCATAATTGAAAGTATCAAACACTAGAAGTTAAATAAGATTTCTAAGAAAAGGAATAAGAAAAGCAAGAAAAAGAGTGTGAAGATCATAATTGAAAGTATCAAACACGAGGAAGTTAAATAAGATTTCTAAGAAAAGTTAATAAGAAAAGTAAGAAAAAGATTGTGAAGATCATAATTGAAAGTATCAAGAAGTTAAATAAGATTTCTAAGAAAAGTGAATAAGAAAAGTAAGAAAAAGAGTGTGAAGATCATAATTGAAAGTATCAAACACACTAGAAGTTAAATAAGATTTCTAAGAAAAGTGAATAAAAAAAGCAAGAAAAAGAGTGTGAAGATCAGTAATTGAAAGTATCAAACACTTGAAGTTAAATAAGATTTCTAAGAAATGAATAAGAAAAGTAAGAAAAAGAGTGTGAAGATCATAATTGAAAGTATCAAACACACTAGAAGTTAAATAAGATTTCTAAGAAATGAATAAGAAAAGTAAGAAAAAGAGTGTGAAGATCATAATTGAAAGTATCAAACACACTAGAAATTAAATAAGATTTCTAAGAAAAGTGAATAAGAAAAGTAAAAAAATGAGGGTGAAGATCAGTAATTGAAAGTATCAAACACTAGAAGTTAAATAAGATTTCTAAGAAAAGTGAATAAGAAAAGTAAAAAAATGAGGGTGAAGATCAGTAATTGAAAGTATCAAACACTAGAAGTTAAATAAGATTTCTAAGAAAAGTGAATAAGAAAAGTAAAAAAATGAGGGTGAAGATCAGTAATTGAAAGTATCAAACACTAGAAGTTAAATGAGATTTCTAAGATAAGTGAATAAGAAAAGCAAGAAAAAGAGTGTGAAGATCATAATTGAAAGTATCAAACACACTAGAAGTTAAATAAGATTTCTAAGAAAAGTGAATAAGAAAAGTAAGAAAAAGAGTGTGAAGATCATAATTGAAAGTATCAAACACACTAGAAGTTAAATAAGATTTCTAAGAAAAGTGAATAAGAAAAGTAAGAAAAAGAGTGTGAAGATTAGTAATTGAAAGTATCTAGAAGTTAAATAAGATTTCTAAGAAAAGTGAATAAAAAAAGTAAGAAAAAGAGTGTGAAGATTAGTAATTTAAAGTATCAAACACTTGAAGTTAAATAAGATTTCTAAGAAAAGTGAATAAGAAAAGTAAGAAAAAGAGTGTGAAGATCAGTAATTGAAAGTATCAAACACACTAGAAGTTAAATAAGATTTCTAAGAAAAGTGAATAAGAAAAGTAAGAAAAAGAGTGTGAAGATCATAATTGAAAGTATCAAACACACTAGAAGTTAAATAAGATTTCTAAGAAAAGTGAATAAGAAAAGTAAGAAAAAGAGTGTGAAGATCATAATTGAAAGTATCTAGAAGTTAAATAAGATTTCTAAGAAAAGTGAATAAGAAAAGTAAGAAAAAGAGTGTGAAGATTAGTAATTGAAAGTATCTAGAAGTTAAATAGGATTTCTAAGAAAAGTGAATAAGAAAGTAAGAAAAAGAGTGTGAAGATCAGTAATTGAAAGTATCTAGAAGTTAAATAAGATTTCTAAGAAAAGTGAATAAGAAAAGTAAGAAAAAGAGTGTGAAGATTAGTAATTTAAAGTATCAAACACACTAGAAGTTAAATAAGATTTCTAAGAAAAGTGAGTAAGAAAAGTAAGAAAAAGAGTGTGAAGATCATAATTGAAAGTATCAAACACTAGAAGTTAAATAAGATTTCTAAGAAAAGGAATAAGAAAAGCAAGAAAAAGAGTGTGAAGATCATAATTGAAAGTATCAAACACTAGAAGTTAAATAAGATTTCTAAGAAAAGTGAATAAGAAAAGTAAGAAAAAGAGTGTGAAGATCAGTAATTGAAAGTATCAAACACTTGAAGTTAAATAAGATTTCTAAGAAATGAATAAGAAAAGTAAGAAAAAGAGTGTGAAGATCATAATTGAAAGTATCAAACACACTAGAAGTTAAATAAGATTTCTAAGAAAAGTGAATAAGAAAAGAAAGATAAAGAGTGTGAAGATCATAATTGAAAGTATCTAGAAGTTAAATAAGATTTCTAAGAAAAGTGAATAAGAAAAGTAAGAAAAAGAGTGTGAAGATTAGTAATTGAAAGTATCTAGAAGTTAAATAGGATTTCTAAGAAAAGTGAATAAGAAAGTAAGAAAAAGAGTGTGAAGATTAGTAATTGAAAGTATCTAGAAGTTAAATAAGATTTCTAAGAAAAGTGAATAAGAAAAGTAAGAAAAAGAGTGTGAAGATCATAATTGAAAGTATCAAACACTTGAAGTTAAATAAGATTTCTAAGAAAAGTGAATAAGAAAAGTAAGAAAAAGAGTGTGAAGATCATAATTGAAAGTATTTAGAAGTTAAATAAGATTTCTAAGAAAAGTGAGTAAGAAAAATAAGAAAAAGAGTGTGAAAATCATAATTGAAAGTATCAAACACTAGAAGTTAAATAAGATTTCTAAGAAAAGTGAGTAAGAAAAGTAAGAAAAAGAGTGTGAAAATCAGTAATTGAAAGTATCAAACACACTAGAAGTTAAATAAGATTTCTAAGAAAAGTGAGTAAGAAAAGTAAGAAAAAGAGTGTGAAAATCATAATTGAAAGTATCAAACACTAGAAGTTAAATAAGATTTCTAAGAAAAGTGAGTAAGAAAAGTAAGAAAAAGAGTGTGAAGATCATAATTGAAAGTATCAAACACTAGAAGTTAAATAAGATTTCTAAGAAAAGGAATAAGAAAAGCAAGAAAAAGAGTGTGAAGATCATAATTGAAAGTATCAAACACTAGAAGTTAAATAAGATTTCTAAGAAAAGTGAATAAAAAAAGTAAGAAAAAGAGTGTGAAGATTAGTAATTGAAAGTATCTAGAAGTTAAATAAGATTTCTAAGAAAAGTGAATAAAAAAAGTAAGAAAAAGAGTGTGAAGATCATAATTGAAAGTATCAAACACACTAGAAGTTAAATAAGATTTCTAAGAAAAGTGAATAAGAAAAGCAAGAAAAAGAGTGTGAAGATCATAATTGAAAGTATCAAACACTAGAAGTTAAATAAGATTTCTAAGAAAAGGAATAAGAAAAGCAAGAAAAAGAGTGTGAAGATCATAATTGAAAGTATCAAACACTAGAAGTTAAATTAGATTTCTAAGAAAAGTGAATAAGAAAAGTAAGAAAAAGAGTGTGAAGATTAGTAATTTAAAGTATCTAGAAGTTAAATAAGATTTCTAAGAAGTGAATAAAAAAAGTAAGAAAAAGAGTGTGAAGATCATAATTGAAAGTATCAAACACACTAGAAGTTAAATAAGATTTCTAAGAAAAGTGAATAAGAAAAGCAAGAAAAAGAGTGTGAAGATCATAATTGAAAGTATCAAACACTAGAAGTTAAATAAGATTTCTAAGAAAAGGAATAAGAAAAGTAAGAAAAAGAGTGTGAAGATCATAATTGAAAGTATCAAACACTAGAAGTTAAATAAGATTTCTAAGAAAAGGAATAATAAAAGCAAGAAAAAGAGTGTGAAGATCATAATTGAAAGTATCAAACACTAGAAGTTAAATAAGATTTCTAAGAAAAGGAATAAGAAAAGTAAGAAAAAGAGTGTGAAGATCATAATTGAAAGTATCAAACACTAGAAGTTAAATAAGATTTCTAAGAAAAGTGAATAAGAATAGTAAGAAAAAGAGTGTGAAGATCATAATTGAAAGTATCAAACACTAGAAGTTAAATAAGATTTCTAAGAAAAGGAATAAGAAAAGTAAAAAAATGAGGGTGAAGATCAGTAATTGAAAGTATCAAACACACTAGAAGTTAAATAAGATTTCTAAGATAAGTGAATAAGAAAAGTAAGAAAAAGAGTGTGAAGATCATAATTGAAAGTATCAAACACACTAGAAGTTAAATAAGATTTCTAAGAAAAGTGAATGAGAAAAGTAAGAAAAAGAGTGTGAAGATCATAATTGAAAGTATCAAACACTAGAAGTTAAATAAGATTTCTAAGAAAAGTGAATAAGAAAAGTAAGAAAAAGATTGTGAAGATCATAATTGAAAGTATCAAGAAGTTAAATAAGATTTCTAAGAAAAGTGAATAAGAAAAGTAAGAAAAAGAGTGTGAAGATCATAATTGAAAGTATCAAACACACTAGAAGTTAAATAAGATTTCTAAGAAAAGGAATAAGAAAAGCAAGAAAAAGAGTGTGAAGATCATAATTGAAAGTATCAAACACTAGAAGTTAAATAAGATTTCTAAGAAAAGTGAATAAGAAAAGTAAGAAAAAGAGTGTGAAGATCATAATTGAAAGTATCAAGAAGTTAAATAAGATTTCTAAGAAAAGTGAATAAGAAAAGTAAGAAAAAGAGTGTGAAGATCATAATTGAAAGTATCAAGAAGTTAAATAAGATTTCTAAGAAAAGTGAATAAGAAAAGTAAGAAAAAGAGTGTGAAGATTAGTAATTGAAAGTATCTAGAAGTTAAATAGGATTTCTAAGAAAAGTGAATAAGAAAGTAAGAAAAAGAGTGTGAAGATCAGTAATTGAAAGTATCTAGAAGTTAAATAAGATTTCTAAGAAAAGTGAATAAGAAAAGTAAGAAAAAGAGTGTGAAGATTAGTAATTTAAAGTATCAAACACACTAGAAGTTAAATAAGATTTCTAAGAAAAGTGAGTAAGAAAAGTAAGAAAAAGAGTGTGAAGATCATAATTGAAAGTATCAAACACTAGAAGTTAAATAAGATTTCTAAGAAAAGGAATAAGAAAAGAAAGAAAAAGAGTGTGAAGATCATAATTGAAAGTATCAAACACTAGAAGTTAAATAAGATTTCTAAGAAAAGTGAATAAGAAAAGTAAGAAAAAGAGTGTGAAGATCAGTAATTGAAAGTATCAAACACTTGAAGTTAAATAAGATTTCTAAGAAAAGTGAATAAGAAAAGTAAGAAAAAGAGTGTGAAGATCATAATTGAAAGTATCAAACACACTAGAAGTTAAATAAGATTTCTAAGAAAAGTGAATAAGAAAAGAAAGAAAAAGAGTGTGAAGATCATAATTGAAAGTATCTAGAAGTTAAATAAGATTTCTAAGAAAAGTGAATAAGAAAAGTAAGAAAAAGAGTGTGAAGATTAGTAATTGAAAGTATCTAGAAGTTAAATAGGATTTCTAAGAAAAGTGAATAAGAAAGTAAGAAAAAGAGTGTGAAGATTAGTAATTGAAAGTATCTAGAAGTTAAATAAGATTTCTAAGAAAAGTGAATAAGAAAAGTAAGAAAAAGAGTGTGAAGATTAGTAATTTAAAGTATCAAACACTTGAAGTTAAATAAGATTTCTAAGAAAAGTGAATAAGAAAAGTAAGAAAAAGAGTGTGAAGATCATAATTGAAAGTATTTAGAAGTTAAATAAGATTTCTAAGAAAAGTGAGTAAGAAAAATAAGAAAAAGAGTGTGAAAATCATAATTGAAAGTATTTAGAAGTTAAATAAGATTTCTAAGAAAAGTGAATAAGAAAAGTAAGAAAAAGAGTGTGAAGATCAGTAATTGAAAGTATCAAACACACTAGAAGTTAAATAAGATTTCTAAGAAAAGTGAGTAAGAAAAGTAAGAAAAAGAGTGTGAAAATCATAATTGAAAGTATCAAACACTAGAAGTTAAATAAGATTTCTAAGAAAAGTGAGTAAGAAAAGTAAGAAAAAGAGTGTGAAGATCATAATTGAAAGTATCAAACACTAGAAGTTAAATAAGATTTCTAAGAAAAGGAATAAGAAAAGCAAGAAAAAGAGTGTGAAGATCATAATTGAAAGTATCAAACACTAGAAGTTAAATAAGATTTCTAAGAAAAGTGAATAAAAAAAGTAAGAAAAAGAGTGTGAAGATCATAATTGAAAGTATCAAACACACTAGAAGTTAAATAAGATTTCTAAGAAAAGTGAATAAGAAAAGCAAGAAAAAGAGTGTGAAGATCATAATTGAAAGTATCAAACACTAGAAGTTAAATAAGATTTCTAAGAAAAGGAATAAGAAAAGCAAGAAAAAGAGTGTGAAGATCATAATTGAAAGTATCAAACACTAGAAGTTAAATTAGATTTCTAAGAAAAGTGAATAAGAAAAGTAAGAAAAAGAGTGTGAAGATTAGTAATTGAAAGTATCTAGAAGTTAAATAAGATTTCTAAGAAGTGAATAAAAAAAGTAAGAAAAAGAGTGTGAAGATCATAATTGAAAGTATCAAACACACTAGAAGTTAAATAAGATTTCTAAGAAAAGTGAATAAGAAAAGCAAGAAAAAGAGTGTGAAGATCATAATTGAAAGTATCAAACACTAGAAGTTAAATAAGATTTCTAAGAAAAGGAATAAGAAAAGTAAGAAAAAGAGTGTGAAGATCATAATTGAAAGTATCAAACACTAGAAGTTAAATAAGATTTCTAAGAAAAGGAATAAGAAAAGTAAGAAAAAGAGTGTGAAGATCATAATTGAAAGTATCAAACACACTAGAAGTTAAATAAGATTTCTAAGAAAAGTGAATAAGAAAAGAAAGAAAAAGAGTGTGAAGATCATAATTGAAAGTATCAAACACTAGAAGTTAAATAAGATTTCTAAGAAAAGTGAATAAGAATAGTAAGAAAAAGAGTGTGAAGATCATAATTGAAAGTATCAAACACTAGAAGTTAAATAAGATTTCTAAGAAAAGGAATAAGAAAAGTAAAAAAATGAGGGTGAAGATCAGTAATTGAAAGTATCAAACACACTAGAAGTTAAATAAGATTTCTAAGATAAGTGAATAAGAAAAGTAAGAAAAAGAGTGTGAAGATCATAATTGAAAGTATCAAACACACTAGAAGTTAAATAAGATTTCTAAGAAAAGTGAATGAGAAAAGTAAGAAAAAGAGTGTGAAGATCATAATTGAAAGTATCAAACACTAGAAGTTAAATAAGATTTCTAAGAAAAGTGAATAAGAAGAGTAAGAAAAAGAGTGTGAAGATCAGTAATTGAAAGTATCAAACACTAGAAGTTAAATAAGATTTCTAAGAAAAGTGAATAAGAAAAGTAAGAAAAAGAGTGTGAAGATCATAATTGAAAGTATCAAACACACTAGAAGTTAAATAAGATTTCTAAGAAAAGGAATAAGAAAAGCAAGAAAAAGAGTGTGAAGATCATAATTGAAAGTATCAAACACTAGAAGTTAAATAAGATTTCTAAGAAAAGTTAATAAGAAAAGTAAGAAAAAGAGTGTGAAGATCATAATTGAAAGTATCAAGAAGTTAAATAAGATTTCTAAGAAAAGTGAATAAGAAAAGTAAGAAAAAGAGTGTGAAGATCATAATTGAAAGTATCAAACACTAGAAGTTAAATAAGATTTCTAAGAAAAGGAATAAGAAAAGTAAGAAAAAGAGTGTGAAGATCATAATTGAAAGTATCAAACACTAGAAGTTAAATAAGATTTCTAAGAAAAGGAATAAGAAAAGTAAGAAAAAGAGTGTGAAGATCATAATTGAAAGTATCAAACACACTAGAAGTTAAATAAGATTTCTAAGAAAAGGAATAAGAAAAGCAAGAAAAAGAGTGTGAAGATCATAATTGAAAGTATCTAGAAGTTAAATAAGATTTCTAAGAAAAGGAATAAGAAAAGTAAGAAAAAGAGTGTGAAGATCATAATTGAAAGTATCAAACACTAGAAGTTAAATAAGATTTCTAAGAAAAGTGAATAAGAATAGTAAGAAAAAGAGTGTGAAGATCATAATTGAAAGTATCAAACACTAGAAGTTAAATAAGATTTCTAAGAAAAGGAATAAGAAAAGTAAAAAAATGAGGGTGAAGATCATAATTGAAAGTATCAAGAAGTTAAATAAGATTTCTAAGAAAAGTGAATAAGAAAAGTAAGAAAAAGAGTGTGAAGATCATAATTGAAAGTATCAAACACTAGAAGTTAAATAAGATTTCTAAGAAAAGTGAATAAGAATAGTAAGAAAAAGAGTGTGAAGATCATAATTGAAAGTATCAAACACTAGAAGTTAAATAAGATTTCTAAGAAAAGGAATAAGAAAAGTAAAAAAATGAGGGTGAAGATCATAATTGAAAGTATCAAGAAGTTAAATAAGATTTCTAAGAAAAGTGAATAAGAAAAGTAAGAAAAAGAGTGTGAAGATCATAATTGAAAGTATCAAACACTAGAAGTTAAATAAGATTTCTAAGAAAAGTGAATAAGAAAAGTAAGAAAAAGAGTGTGAAGATCATAATTGAAAGTATCAAACACTAGAAGTTAAATAAGATTTCTAAGAAAAGGAATAAGAAAAGTAAGAAAAAGAGTGTGAAGATCATAATTGAAAGTATCAAACACACTAGAAGTTAAATAAGATTTCTAAGAAAAGGAATAAGAAAAGCAAGAAAAAGAGTGTGAAGATCATAATTGAAAGTATCAAACACTAGAAGTTAAATAAGATTTCTAAGAAAAGTTAATAAGAAAAGTAAGAAAAAGAGTGTGAAGATCATAATTGAAAGTATCAAGAAGTTAAATAAGATTTCTAAGATAAGTGAATAAGAAAAGTAAAAAAATGAGGGTGAAGATCAGTAATTGAAAGTATCAAACACACTAGAAGTTAAATAAGATTTCTAAGAAAAGTGAATAAGAAAAGTAAGAAAAAGAGTGTGAAGATCATAATTGAAAGTATCAAACACTAGAAGTTAAATAAGATTTCTGGGAAAAGTGAATAAGAAAAGCTAGAAAAAGAGTGTGAAGATCATAATTGAAAGTATCAAACACTAGAAGTTAAATAAGATTTCTAAGAAAAGGAATAAGAAAAGCAAGAAAAAGAGTGTGAAGATCATAATTGAAAGTATCTAGAAGTTAAATAAGATTTCTAAGAAAAGTGAATAAGAAAAGTAAGAAAAAGAGTGTGAAGATCATAATTGAAAGTATCAAACACACTAGAAGTTAAATAAGATTTCTAAGAAAAGGAATAAGAAAAGCAAGAAAAAGAGTGTGAAGATCATAATTGAAAGTATCAAACACTAGAAGTTAAATAAGATTTCTAAGAAAAGGAATAAGAAAAGTAAGAAAAAGAGTGTGAAGATCATAATTGAAAGTATCAAACACTAGAAGTAAAATAAGATTTCTAAGAAAAGGAATAAGAAAAGTAAGAAAAAGAGTGTGAAGATCATAATTGAAAGTATCAAACACTAGAAGTTAAATAAGATTTCTAAGAAAAGGAATAAGAAAAGCAAGAAAAAGAGTGTGAAGATCATAATTGAAAGTATCAAACACTAGAAGTTAAATAAGATTTCTAAGAAAAGTTAATAAGAAAAGTAAGAAAAAGATTGTGAAGATCATAATTGAAAGTATCAAGAAGTTAAATAAGATTTCTAAGATAAGTGAATAAGAAAAGTAAGAAAAAGAGTGTGAAGATCATAATTGAAAGTATCAAACACACTAGAAGTTAAATAAGATTTCTAAGAAAAGGAATAAGAAAAGTAAGAAAAAGAGACTGAAGATCATAATTGAAAGTATCAAGAAGTTAAATAAGATTTCTAAGAAAAGGAATAAGAAAAGTAAGAAAAAGAGTGTGAAGATCATAATTGAAAGTATCAAACACTAGAAGTTAAATAAGATTTCTAAGAAAAGTTAATAAGAAAAGTAAGAAAAAGAGTGTGAAGATCATAATTGAAAGTATCAAGAAGTTAAATAAGATTTCTAAGAAAAGTGAATAAGAAAAGTAAGAAAAAGAGTGTGAAGATCATAATTGAAAGTATCAAACACACTAGAAGTTAAATAAGATTTCTAAGAAAAGTGTATAAGAAAAGTAAGAAAAAGAGTGTGAAGATTAGTAATTGAAAGTATCAAGAAGTTAAATAAGATTTCTAAGAAAAGTGAATAAGAAAAGTAAGAAAAAGAGTGTGAAGATCATAATTGAAAGTATCAAACACACTAGAAGTTAAATAAGATTTCTAAGAAAAGGAATAAGAAAAGCAAGAAAAAGAGTGTGAAGATCATAATTGAAAGTATCAAACACTAGAAGTAAAATAAGATTTCTAAGAAAAGGAATAAGAAAAGTAAGAAAAAGAGTGTGAAGATCATAATTGAAAGTATCTAGAAGTTAAATAAGATTTCTAAGAAAAGGAATAAGAAAAGTAAGAAAAAGAGTGTGAAGATCATAATTGAAAGTATCAAACACTAGAAGTTAAATAAGATTTCTAAGAAAAGGAATAAGAAAAGTAAGAAAAAGAGTGTGAAGATCATAATTGAAAGTATCAAACACCAGAAGTTAAATAAGATTTCTAAGAAAAGTTAATAAGAAAAGTAAGAAAAAGATTGTGAAGATCATAATTGAAAGTATCAAGAAGTTAAATAAGATTTCTAAGAAAAGTGAATAAGAAAAGTAAGAAAAAGAGTGTGAAGATCATAATTGAAAGTATCAAACACACTAGAAGTTAAATAAGATTTCTAAGAAAAGGAATAAGAAAAGCAAGAAAAAGAGTGTGAAGATCATAATTGAAAGTATCAAACACTAGAAGTTAAATAAGATTTCTAAGAAAAGTTAATAAGAAAAGTAAGAAAAAGATTGTGAAGATCATAATTGAAAGTATCAAGAAGTTAAATAAGATTTCTAAGAAAAGTGAATAAGAAAAGTAAGAAAAAGAGTGTGAAGATCATAATTGAAAGTATCAAACACACTAGAAGTTAAATAAGATTTCTAAGAAAAGGAATAAGAAAAGCAAGAAAAAGAGTGTGAAGATCATAATTGAAAGTATCAAGAAGTTAAATAAGATTTCTAAGAAAAGTGAATAAGAAAAGTAAGAAAAAGAGTGTGAAGATCATAATTGAAAGTATCAAACACACTAGAAGTTAAATAAGATTTCTAAGAAAAGGAATAAGAAAAGCAAGAAAAAGAGTGTGAAGATCATAATTGAAAGTATCAAACACTAGAAGTTAAATAAGATTTCTAAGAAAAGTTAATAAGAAAAGTAAGAAAAAGATTGTGAAGATCATAATTGAAAGTATCAAGAAGTTAAATAAGATTTCTAAGAAAAGTGAATAAGAAAAGTAAGAAAAAGAGTGTGAAGATCATAATTGAAAGTATCAAACACACTAGAAGTTAAATAAGATTTCTAAGAAAAGGAATAAGAAAAGCAAGAAAAAGAGTGTGAAGATCATAATTGAAAGTATCAAACACTAGAAGTTAAATAAGATTTCTAAGAAAAGGAATAAGAAAAGTAAGAAAAAGAGTGTGAAGATCATAATTGAAAGTATCAAACACTAGAAGTTAAATAAGATTTCTAAGAAAAGGAATAAGAAAAGCAAGAAAAAGAGTGTGAAGATCATAATTGAAAGTATCAAACACTAGAAGTTAAATAAGATTTCTAAGAAAAGTGAATAAGAAAAGTAAGAAAAAGAGTGTGAAGATCATAATTGAAAGTATCAAACACACTAGAAGTTAAATAAGATTTCTAAGAAGTGAATAAGAAAAGTAAAAAAATGAGGGTGAAGATCAGTAATTGAAAGTATCAAACACACTAGAAGTTAAATAAGATTTCTAAGATAAGTGAATAAGAAAAGTAAGAAAAAGAGTGTGAAGATCATAATTGAAAGTATCAAACACACTAGAAGTTAAATAAGATTTCTAAGAAAAGTGAATAAGAAAAGCAAGAAAAAGAGTGTGAAGATCATAATTGAAAGTATCAAACACTAGAAGTTAAATAAGATTTCTAAGAAAAGGAATAAGAAAAGTAAGAAAAAGAGTGTGAAGATCATAATTGAAAGTATCAAACACTAGAAGTTAAATAAGATTTCTAAGAAAAGGAATAAGAAAAGCAAGAAAAAGAGTGTGAAGATCATAATTGAAAGTATCAAACACTAGAAGTTAAATAAGATTTCTAAGAAAAGGAATAAGAAAAGTAAGAAAAAGAGTGTGAAGATCATAATTGAAAGTATCTAGAAGTTAAATAAGATTTCTAAGAAAAGTGTATAAGAAAAGTAAGAAAAAGAGTGTGAAGATTAGTAATTGAAAGTATCTAGAAGTTAAATAAGATTTCTAAGAAGTGAATAAAAAAAGTAAGAAAAAGAGTGTGAAGATCATAATTGAAAGTATCAAACACACTAGAAGTTAAATAAGATTTCTAAGATAAGTGAATAAGAAAAGTAAGAAAAAGAGTGTGAAGATCATAATTGAAAGTATCTAGAAGTTAAATAAGATTTCTAAGAAAAGTTAATAAGAAAAGTAAGAAAAAGAGACTGAAGATCATAATTGAAAGTATCTAGAAGTTAAATAAGATTTCTAAGATAAGTGAATAAGAAAAGTAAAAAAATGAGGGTGAAGATCAGTAATTGAAAGTATCAAACACACTAGAAGTTAAATAAGATTTCTAAGATAAGTGAATAAGAAAAGTAAGAAAAAGAGTGTGAAGATCATAATTGAAAGTATCAAACACTAGAAGTTAAATAAGATTTCTAAGAAAAGTGAATAAGAAAAGTAAGAAAAAGAGACTGAAGATCATAATTGAAAGTATCAAACACTAGAAGTTAAATAAGATTTCTAAGAAAAGGAATAAGAAAAGCAAGAAAAAGAGTGTGAAGATCATAATTGAAAGTATCAAACACTAGAAGTTAAATAAGATTTCTAAGAAAAGTGAATAAGAAAAGTAAGAAAAAGAGTGTGAAGATCATAATTGAAAGTATCAAACACACTAGAAGTTAAATAAGATTTCTAAGAAAAGGAATAAGAAAAGCAAGAAAAAGAGTGTGAAGATCATAATTGAAAGTATCAAACACTAGAAGTTAAATAAGATTTCTAAGAAAAGGAATAAGAAAAGTAAGAAAAAGAGTGTGAAGATCATAATTGAAAGTATCAAACACTAGAAGTAAAATAAGATTTCTAAGAAAAGGAATAAGAAAAGTAAGAAAAAGAGTGTGAAGATCATAATTGAAAGTATCAAACACTAGAAGTTAAATAAGATTTCTAAGAAAAGGAATAAGAAAAGCAAGAAAAAGAGTGTGAAGATCATAATTGAAAGTATCAAACACTAGAAGTTAAATAAGATTTCTAAGAAAAGTTAATAAGAAAAGTAAGAAAAAGATTGTGAAGATCATAATTGAAAGTATCAAGAAGTTAAATAAGATTTCTAAGATAAGTGAATAAGAAAAGTAAGAAAAAGAGTGTGAAGATCATAATTGAAAGTATCAAACACACTAGAAGTTAAATAAGATTTCTAAGAAAAGGAATAAGAAAAGTAAGAAAAAGAGTGTGAAGATCATAATTGAAAGTATCAAGAAGTTAAATAAGATTTCTAAGAAAAGTGAATAAGAAAAGTAAGAAAAAGAGTGTGAAGATCATAATTGAAAGTATCAAACACACTAGAAGTTAAATAAGATTTCTAAGAAAAGTTAATAAGAAAAGTAAGAAAAAGAGTGTGAAGATTATTAATTGAAAGTATCTAGAAGTTAAATAAGATTTCTAAGAAAAGTGAATAAGAAAAGTAAGAAAAAGAGTGTGAAGATCATAATTGAAAGTATCAAACACACTAGAAGTTAAATAAGATTTCTAAGAAAAGTGAATAAGAAAAGTAAGAAAAAGAGTGTGAAGATTAGTAATTGAAAGTATCAAGAAGTTAAATAAGATTTCTAAGAAAAGTGAATAAGAAAAGTAAGAAAAAGAGTGTGAAGATCATAATTGAAAGTATCAAACACACTAGAAGTTAAATAAGATTTCTAAGAAAAGGAATAAGAAAAGCAAGAAAAAGAGTGTGAAGATCATAATTGAAAGTATCAACACACTAGAAGTTAAATAAGATTTCTAAGAAAAGGAATAAGAAAAGTAAGAAAAAGAGTGTGAAGATCATAATTGAAAGTATCTAGAAGTTAAATAAGATTTCTAAGAAAAGGAATAAGAAAAGTAAGAAAAAGAGTGTGAAGATCATAATTGAAAGTATCAAACACAAGAAGTTAAATAAGATTTCTAAGAAAAGTGAATAAGAAAAGTAAGAAAAAGAGTGTGAAGATCATAATTGAAAGTATCAAACACACTAGAAGTTAAATAAGATTTCTAAGAAAAGTGAATAAGAAAAGTAAGAAAAAGAGTGTGAAGATCATAATTGAAAGTATCAAACACACTAGAAGTTAAATAAGATTTTAAGAAAAGTGAATAAGAAAAGTAAGAAAAAGAGTGTGAAGATCATAATTGAAAGTATCAAACACACTAGAAGTTAAATAAGATTTCTAAGAAAAGTGAATAAGAAAAGTAAGAAAAAGAGTGTGAAGATCATAATTGAAAGTATCAAACACACTAGAAGTTAAATAAGATTTCTAAGAAAAGTGAATAAGAAAAGTAAGAAAAAGAGTGTGAAGATCATAATTGAAAGTATCTAGAAGTTAAATAAGATTTCTAAGAAAAGTGAATAAGAAAAGTAAGAAAAAGAGTGTGAAGATCATAATTGAAAGTATAAAACACACTAGAAGTTAAATAAGATTTCTAAGAAAAGTGAATAAGAAAAGTAAAAAAATGAGGGTGAAGATCAGTAATTGAAAGTATCAAACACTAGAAGTTAAATAAGATTTCTAAGATAAGTGAATAAGAAAAGCAAGAAAAAGAGTGTGAAGATTAGTAATTGAAAGTATCTAGAAGTTAAATAAGATTTCTAGGAAAAATGAATAAGAAAAGTAAGAAAAAGAGTGTGAAGATCATAATTGAAAGTATCAAACACACTAGAAGTTAAATAAGATTTCTAAGAAAAGTGAATAAGAAAAGTAAGAAAAAGAGTGTGAAGATCATAATTGAAAGTATCTAGAAGTTAAATATGATTTCTAGGAAAAGTGAATAAGAAAAGTAAGAAAAAGAGTGTGAAATTTAGTAATTGAAAGTATTTAGAAGTTAAATAAGATTTCTAGGAAAAGTGAATAAGAAAAGTAAGAAAAAGAGTGTGAAGATCATAATTGAAAGTATCAAACACACTAGAAGTTAAATAAGATTTCTAAGAAAAGTGAATAAGAAAAGTAAGAAAAAGAGTGTGAAGATCATAATTGAAAGTATCAAACACACTAGAAGTTAAATAAGATTTCTAAGAAAAGTGAATAAGAAAAGTAAGAAAAAGAGTGTGAAGATCATAATTGAAAGTATCTAGAAGTTAAATAAGATTTCTAAGAAAAGTGAATAAGAAAAGTAAGAAAAAGAGTGTGAAGATCATAATTGAAAGTATCAAACACACTAGAAGTTAAATAAGATTTCTAAGAAAAGTGAATAAGAAAAGTAAGAAAAAGAGTGTGAAGATCATAATTGAAAGTATCAAACACACTAGAAGTTAAATAAGATTTCTAAGAAAAGTGAATAAGAAAAGTAAGAAAAAGAGTGTGAAGATCATAATTGAAAGTATCAAACACACTAGAAGTTAAATAAGATTTCTAAGAAAAGTGAATAAGAAAAGTAAGAAAAAGAGTGTGAAGATCATAATTGAAAGTATCAAACACACTAGAAGTTAAATAAGATTTCTAAGAAAAGTGAATAAGAAAAGTAAGAAAAAGAGTGTGAAGATCATAATTGAAAGTATCTAGAAGTTAAATAAGATTTCTAAGAAAAGTGAATAAGAAAAGTAAGAAAAAGAGTGTGAAGATCATAATTGAAAGTATCAAACACACTAGAAGTTAAATAAGATTTCTAAGAAAAGTGAATAAGAAAAGTAAGAAAAAGAGTGTGAAGATCATAATTGAAAGTATCTAGAAGTTAAATAAGATTTCTAAGAAAAGTGAATAAGAAAAGTAAGAAAAAGAGTGTGAAGATCATAATTGAAAGTATCAAACACACTAGAAGTTAAATAAGATTTCTAAGAAAAGTGAATAAGAAAAGTAAGAAAAAGAGTGACAAGATCATAATTGAAAGTATCTAGAAGTTAAATAAGATTTCTAAGAAAAGTGAATAAGAAAAGTAAGAAAAAGAGTGTGAAGATCATAATTGAAAGTATAAAACACACTAGAAGTTAAATAAGATTTCTAAGAAAAGTGAATAAGAAAAGTAAGAAAAAGAGTGTGAAGATCATAATTGAAAGTATCAAACACACTAGAAGTTAAATAAGATTTCTAAGAAAAGTGAATAAGAAAAGTAAGAAAAAGAGTGTGAAGATCATAATTGAAAGTATCTAGAAGTTAAATAAGATTTCTAAGAAAAGTGAATAAGAAAAGTAAGAAAAAGAGTGTGAAGATCATAATTGAAAGTATCAAACACACTAG
This sequence comes from Loxodes magnus, assembly GCA_946699065.1. NCBI lineage: Eukaryota > Ciliophora > Karyorelictea > Loxodida > Loxodidae > Loxodes > Loxodes magnus. Next base: position 65,743 of record CAMPDV010001158.1, read on the forward strand.
AAGTTAAATAAGATTTCTAAGAAAAATGAATAAGAAAAGTAAGAAAAAGAGTGTGAAGATTAGTAATTGAAAGTATCTAGAAGTTAAATAAGATTTCTCGGAAAAGTGAATAAGAAAAGTAAGAAAAAGAGTGTGAAGATCATAATTGAAAGTATCAAACACACTAGAAGTTAAATAAGATTTCTTGGAAAAGTGAATAAGAAAAGTAAGAAAAAGAGTGTGAAGATTATTAATTGAAAGTATCTAGAAGTTAAATAAGATTTCTAAGATAAGTGAATAAGAAAAGTAAGAAAAAGAGTGTGAAGATCATAATTGAAAGTATCAAACACACTAGAAGTTAAATAAGATTTCTAAGAAAAGTGAATAAGAAAAGTAAAAAAATGAGGGTGAAGATCAGTAATTGAAAGTATCAAACACACTAGAAGTTAAATAAGATTTCTAAGATAAGTGAATAAGAAAAGTAAGAAAAAGAGTGTGAAGATCATAATTGAAAGTATCAAACACACTAGAAGTTAAATAAGATTTCTAAGAAAAGTGAATAAGAAAAGTAAGAAAAAGAGTGTGAAGATCATAATTGAAAGTATCAAACACACTAGAAGTTAAATAAGATTTCTAAGAAAATTGTATAAGAAAAGTAAGAAAAAGAGTGTGAAGATTAGTAATTGAAAGTATCTAGAAGTTAAATAAGATTTCTAAGAAGTGAATAAAAAAAGTAAGAAAAAGAGTGTGAAGATCATAATTGAAAGTATCAAACACACTAGAAGTTAAATAAGATTTTAAGAAAAGTGAATAAGAAAAGTAAGAAAAAGAGTGTGAAGATCATAATTGAAAGTATCAAACACACTAGAAGTTAAATAAGATTTCTAAGAAAAGTGAATAAGAAAAGTAAGAAAAAGAGTGTGAAGATTAGTAATTGAAAGTATCAAACACACTAGAAGTTAAATAAGATTTCTAAGAAAAGTGAATAAGAAAAGTAAGAAAAAGAGTGTGAAGATCATAATTGAAAGTATCAAACACACTAGAAGTTAAATAAGATTTCTAAGAAAAGTGAATAAGAAAAGTAAGAAAAAGAGTGTGAAGATTATTAATTGAAAGTATCTAGAAGTTAAATATGATTTCTAGGAAAAGTGAATAAGAAAAGTAAGAAAAAGAGTGTGAAATTTAGTAATTGAAAGTATTTAGAAGTTAAATAAGATTTCTAGGAAAAGTAAATAAGAAAAGTAAGAAAAAGAGTGTGAAGATCATAATTGAAAGTATCAAACACACTAGAAGTTAAATAAGATTTCTAAGAAAAGTGAATAAGAAAAGTAAGAAAAAGAGTGTGAAGATCATAATTGAAAGTATAAAACACACTAGAAGTTAAATAAGATTTCTAAGAAAAGTGAATAAGAAAAGTAAGAAAAAGAGTGTGAAGATCATAATTGAAAGTATCTAGAAGTTAAATAAGATTTCTAAGAAAAGTGAATAAGAAAAGTAAGAAAAAGAGTGTGAAGATCATAATTGAAAGTATCTAGAAGTTAAATAAGATTTCTAAGAAAAGTGAATAAGAAAAGTAAGAAAAAGAGTGTGAAGATCATAATTGAAAGTATCAAACACACTAGAAGTTAAATAAGATTTCTAAGAAAAGTGAATAAGAAAAGTAAGAAAAAGAGTGTGAAGATCATAATTGAAAGTATCAAACACACTAGAAGTTAAATAAGATTTCTAAGAAAAGTGAATAAGAAAAGTAAGAAAAAGAGTGTGAAGATCATAATTGAAAGTATCAAACACACTAGAAGTTAAATAAGATTTCTAAGAAAAGTGAATAAGAAAAGTAAGAAAAAGAGTGTGAAGATCATAATTGAAAGTATCAAACACACTAGAAGTTAAATAAGATTTCTAAGAAAAGTGAATAAGAAAAGTAAGAAAAAGAGTGTGAAGATCAGTAATTGAAAGTATCAAACACTAGAAGTTAAATAAGATTTCTAAGAAAAGTGAATAAGAAAAGTAAAAAAATGAGGGTGAAGATCAGTAATTGAAAGTATCAAACACACTAGAAGTTAAATAAGATTTCTAAGAAAAGTGAATAAGAAAAGTAAGAAAAAGAGTGTGAAGATCATAATTGAAAGTATCAAACACACTAGAAGTTAAATAAGATTTCTAAGAAAAGTGAATAAGAAAAGTAAGAAAAAGAGTGTGAAGATCATAATTGAAAGTATCAAACACACTAGAAGTTAAATAAGATTTCTAAGATAAGTGAATAAGAAAAGTAAGAAAAAGAGTGTGAAGATCATAATTGAAAGTATCAAACACACTAGAAGTTAAATAAGATTTCTAAGAAGTGAATAAAAAAAGTAAGAAAAAGAGTGTGAAGATCATAATTGAAAGTATCAAACACACTAGAAGTTAAATAAGATTTCTAAGAAAAGTGAATAAGAAAAGTAAGAAAAAGAGTGTGAAGATCATAATTGAAAGTATAAAACACACTAGAAGTTAAATAAGATTTCTAAGAAAAGTGAATAAGAAAAGTAAGAAAAAGAGTGTGAAGATCATAATTGAAAGTATCTAGAAGTTAAATAAGATTTCTAAGAAGTGAATAAAAAAAGTAAGAAAAAGAGTGTGAAGATCATAATTGAAAGTATCAAACACACTAGAAGTTAAATAAGATTTCTAAGAAAAGGAATAAGAAAAGCAAGAAAAAGAGTGTGAAGATCATAATTGAAAGTATCAAACACTAGAAGTTAAATAAGATTTCTAAGAAGTGAATAAAAAAAGTAAGAAAAAGAGTGTGAAGATCATAATTGAAAGTATCAAACACACTAGAAGTTAAATAAGATTTCTAAGAAAAGTGAATAAGAAAAGTAAGAAAAAGAGTGTGAAGATCATAATTGAAAGTATCAAACACACTAGAAGTTAAATAAGATTTCTAAGAAAAGTGTATAAGAAAAGTAAGAAAAAGAGTGTGAAGATTAGTAATTGAAAGTATCTAGAAGTTAAATAAGATTTCTAAGAAGTGAATAAAAAAAGTAAGAAAAAGAGTGTGAAGATCATAATTGAAAGTATAAAACACACTAGAAGTTAAATAAGATTTCTAAGAAAAGTGAATAAGAAAAGTAAGAAAAAGAGTGTGAAGATCAGTAATTGAAAGTATCAAACACTAGAAGTTAAATAAGATTTCTAGGAAAAGTGAATAAGAAAAGTAAGAAACAGAGTGTGAAGATCATAATTGAAAGTATCTAGAAGTTAAATAAGATTTCTTGGAAAAGTGAATAAGAAAAGTAAGAAAAAGAGTGTGAAGATTATTAATTGAAAGTATCTAGAAGTTAAATATGATTTCTAGGAAAAGTGAATAAGAAAAGTAAGAAAAAGAGTGTGAAATTTAGTAATTGAAAGTATTTAGAAGTTAAATAAGATTTCTAGGAAAAGTAAATAAGAAAAGTAAGAAAAAGAGTGTGAAGATCATAATTGAAAGTATCAAACACACTAGAAGTTAAATAAGATTTCTAAGAAAAGTGAATAAGAAAAGTAAGAAAAAGAGTGTGAAGATCATAATTGAAAGTATAAAACACACTAGAAGTTAAATAAGATTTCTAAGAAAAGTGAATAAGAAAAGTAAGAAAAAGAGTGTGAAGATCATAATTGAAAGTATAAAACACACTAGAAGTTAAATAAGATTTCTAAGAAAAGTGAATAAGAAAAGTAAGAAAAAGAGTGTGAAGATCATAATTGAAAGTATCAAACACACTAGAAGTTAAATAAGATTTCTAAGATAAGTGAATAAGAAAAGCAAGAAAAAGAGTGTGAAGATTAGTAATTGAAAGTATCTAGAAGTTAAATAAGATTTCTAGGAAAAATGAATAAGAAAAGTAAGAAAAAGAGTGTGAAGATCATAATTGAAAGTATCTAGAAGTTAAATAAGATTTCTAAGAAAAGTGAATAAGAAAAGTAAGAAAAAGAGTGTGAAGATCATAATTGAAAGTATCTAGAAGTTAAATATGATTTCTAGGAAAAGTGAATAAGAAAAGTAAGAAAAAGAGTGTGAAATTTAGTAATTGAAAGTATTTAGAAGTTAAATAAGATTTCTAGGAAAAGTGAATAAGAAAAGTAAGAAAAAGAGTGTGAAGATCATAATTGAAAGTATCAAACACACTAGAAGTTAAATAAGATTTCTAAGAAAAGTGAATAAGAAAAGTAAGAAAAAGAGTGTGAAGATCATAATTGAAAGTATCTAGAAGTTAAATAAGATTTCTAAGAAAAGTGAATAAGAAAAGTAAGAAAAAGAGTGTGAAGATCATAATTGAAAGTATCAAACACACTAGAAGTTAAATAAGATTTCTAAGAAAAGTGAATAAGAAAAGTAAGAAAAAGAGTGACAAGATCATAATTGAAAGTATCTAGAAGTTAAATAAGATTTCTAGGAAAAGTGAATAAGAAAAGTAAGAAAAAGAGTGTGAAGATTAGTAATTGAAAGTATCTAGAAGTTAAATAAGATTTCTAAGAAAAGTGAATAAGAAAAGTAAGAAAAAGAGTGTGAAGATTAGTAATTTAAAGTATCAAACACTAGAAGTTAAATAAGATTTCTAAGAAAAGTGAATAAGAAAAGTAAGAAAAAGAGTGTGAAGATCATAATTGAAAGTATCAAACACACTAGAAGTTAAATAAGATTTCTAAGAAAAGTGAATAAGAAAAGTAAGAAAAAGAGTGTGAAGATTAGTAATTGAAAGTATTAAACACTAGAAGTTAAATAAGATTTCTAAGAAAAGGAATAAGAAAAGTAAGAAAAAGAGTGTGAAGATCATAATTGAAAGTATCAAACACACTAGAAGTTAAATAAGATTTCTAAGAAAAGTGAATAAGAAAAGTAAGAAAAAGAGTGTGAAGATCATAATTGAAAGTATCAAACACACTAGAAGTTAAATAAGATTTCTAAGAAAAGTGAATAAGAAAAGTAAGAAAAAGAGTGTGAAGATCATAATTGAAAGTATCAAACACACTAGAAGTTAAATAAGATTTCTAAGAAAAGTGAATAAGAAAAGTAAGAAAAAGAGTGTGAAGATCATAATTGAAAGTATCAAACACACTAGAAGTTAAATAAGATTTCTAAGAAAAGTGAATAAGAAAAGTAAGAAAAAGAGTGTGAAGATCATAATTGAAAGTATCAAACACACTAGAAGTTAAATAAGATTTCTAAGAAAAGTGAATAAGAAAAGTAAGAAAAAGAGTGTGAAGATCATAATTGAAAGTATCAAACACACTAGAAGTTAAATAAGATTTCTAAGAAAAGTGAATAAGAAAAGTAAGAAAAAGAGTGTGAAGATCATAATTGAAAGTATCAAACACACTAGAAGTTAAATAAGATTTCTAAGAAAAGTGAATAAGAAAAGTAAGAAAAAGAGTGTGAAGATCATAATTGAAAGTATCAAACACTAGAAGTTAAATAAGATTTCTAAGAAAAGTGAATAAGAAAAGTAAGAAAAAGAGTGTGAAGATCATAATTGAAAGTATCAAACACACTAGAAGTTAAATAAGATTTCTAAGAAAAGTGAATAAGAAAAGTAAGAAAAAGAGTTACAAGATCATAATTGAAAGTATCTAGAAGTTAAATAAGATTTCTAGGAAAAGTGAATAAGAAAAGTAAGAAAAAGAGTGTGAAGATTAGTAATTGAAAGTATCTAGAAGTTAAATAAGATTTCTAAGAAAAGTGAATAAGAAAAGTAAGAAAAAGAGTGTGAAGATCATAATTGAAAGTATCAAACACACTAGAAGTTAAATAAGATTTCTAGGAAAAGTGAATAAGAAAAGTAAGAAAAAGAGTGTGAAGATCATAATTGAAAGTATCTAGAAGTTAAATAAGATTTCTAAGAAAAGTGAATAAGAAAAGTAAGAAAAAGAGTGTAAAAATCAGTAATTGAAAGTATCAAACACACTAGAAGTTAAATAAGATTTCTAAGAAAAGTGAATAAGAAAAGTAAAAAAATGAGGGTGAGATCAGTAATTGAAAGTATCAAACACACTAGAAGTTAAATAAGATTTCTAAGATAAGTGAATAAGAAAAGTAAGAAAAAGAGTGTGAAGATCATAATTGAAAGTATCAAACACACTAGAAGTTAAATAAGATTTCTAAGAAAAGTGAATAAGAAAAGTAAGAAAAAGAGTGTGAAGATTAGTAATTGAAAGTATCAAACACTAGAAGATAAATAAGATTTCTAAGAAAAGTGAATAAGAAAAGTAAGAAAAAAAGTGTGAAGATCATAATTGAATGTATCAAACACTAGAAGATAAATAAGATTTCTAAGAAAAGTGAATAAGAAAAGTAAGAAAAAGAGTGTGAAGATCATAATTGAAAGTATCTAGAAGTTAAATAAGATTTCTAGGAAAAGTGAATAAGAAAAGTAAGAAAAAGAGTGTGAAGATCATAATTGAAAGTATCTAGAAGTTAAATAAGATTTCTAAGAAAAGTGAATAAGAAAAGTAAGAAAAAGAGTGTGAAGATCATAATTGAAAGTATCTAGAAGTTAAATAAGATTTCTAAGAAAAGTGAATAAGAAAAGTAAAAAAATGAGGGTGAAGATCAGTAATTGAAAGTATCAAACACTAGAAGTTAAATAAGATTTCTAAGATAAGTGAATAAGAAAAGCAAGAAAAAGAGTGTGAAGATCATAATTGAAAGTATCAAACACACTAGAAGTTAAATAAGATTTCTAAGAAAAGTGAATAAGAAAAGTAAGAAAAAGAGTGTAAAAATCAGTAATTGAAAGTATCAAACACACTAGAAGTTAAATAAGATTTCTAAGAAAAGTGAATAAGAAAAGTAAAAAAATGAGGGTGAGATCAGTAATTGAAAGTATCAAACACACTAGAAGTTAAATAAGATTTCTAAGATAAGTGAATAAGAAAAGTAAGAAAAAGAGTGTGAAGATCATAATTGAAAGTATCAAACACACTAGAAGTTAAATAAGATTTCTAAGAAAAGTGAATAAGAAAAGTAAGAAAAAGAGTGTGAAGATTAGTAATTGAAAGTATCAAACACTAGAAGATAAATAAGATTTCTAAGAAAAGTGAATAAGAAAAGTAAGAAAAAAAGTGTGAAGATCATAATTGAATGTATCAAACACTAGAAGATAAATAAGATTTCTAAGAAAAGTGAATAAGAAAAGTAAGAAAAAGAGTGTGAAGATCATAATTGAAAGTATCTAGAAGTTAAATAAGATTTCTAGGAAAAGTGAATAAGAAAAGTAAGAAAAAGAGTGTGAAGATCATAATTGAAAGTATCTAGAAGTTAAATAAGATTTCTAAGAAAAGTGAATAAGAAAAGTAAGAAAAAGAGTGTGAAGATCATAATTGAAAGTATCTAGAAGTTAAATAAGATTTCTAAGAAAAGTGAATAAGAAAAGTAAAAAAATGAGGGTGAAGATCAGTAATTGAAAGTATCAAACACTAGAAGTTAAATAAGATTTCTAAGATAAGTGAATAAGAAAAGCAAGAAAAAGAGTGTGAAGATCATAATTGAAAGTATCAAACACACTAGAAGTTAAATAAGATTTCTAAGAAAAGTGAATAAGAAAAGTAAGAAAAAGAGTGTGAAGATCATAATTGAAAGTATCAAACACACTAGAAGTTAAATAAGATTTCTAAGAAAAGTGAATAAGAAAAGTAAGAAAAAGAGTTACAAGATCATAATTGAAAGTATCTAGAAGTTAAATAAGATTTCTAGGAAAAGTGAATAAGAAAAGTAAGAAAAAGAGTGTGAAGATTAGTAATTGAAAGTATCTAGAAGTTAAATAAGATTTCTAAGAAAAGTGAATAAGAAAAGTAAGAAAAAGAGTGTGAAGATCATAATTGAAAGTATCAAACACACTAGAAGTTAAATAAGATTTCTAAGAAAAGTGTATAAGAAAAGTAAGAAAAAGAGTGTGAAGATTAGTAATTGAAAGTATCTAGAAGTTAAATAAGATTTCTAAGAAGTGAATAAAAAAAGTAAGAAAAAGAGTGTGAAGATCATAATTGAAAGTATAAAACACACTAGAAGTTAAATAAGATTTCTAAGAAAAGTGAATAAGAAAAGTAAGAAAAAGAGTGTGAAGATCAGTAATTGAAAGTATCAAACACTAGAAGTTAAATAAGATTTCTAGGAAAAGTGAATAAGAAAAGTAAGAAACAGAGTGTGAAGATCATAATTGAAAGTATCTAGAAGTTAAATAAGATTTCTTGGAAAAGTGAATAAGAAAAGTAAGAAAAAGAGTGTGAAGATTATTAATTGAAAGTATCTAGAAGTTAAATATGATTTCTAGGAAAAGTGAATAAGAAAAGTAAGAAAAAGAGTGTGAAATTTAGTAATTGAAAGTATTTAGAAGTTAAATAAGATTTCTAGGAAAAGTAAATAAGAAAAGTAAGAAAAAGAGTGTGAAGATCATAATTGAAAGTATCAAACACACTAGAAGTTAAATAAGATTTCTAAGAAAAGTGAATAAGAAAAGTAAGAAAAAGAGTGTGAAGATCATAATTGAAAGTATAAAACACACTAGAAGTTAAATAAGATTTCTAAGAAAAGTGAATAAGAAAAGTAAGAAAAAGAGTGTGAAGATCATAATTGAAAGTATAAAACACACTAGAAGTTAAATAAGATTTCTAAGAAAAGTGAATAAGAAAAGTAAGAAAAAGAGTGTGAAGATCATAATTGAAAGTATCAAACACACTAGAAGTTAAATAAGATTTCTAAGATAAGTGAATAAGAAAAGTAAGAAAAAGAGTGTGAAGATCATAATTGAAAGTATCAAACACACTAGAAGTTAAATAAGATTTCTAAGAAAAGTGAATAAGAAAAGTAAGAAAAAGAGTGTGAAGATCATAATTGAAAGTATCAAACACACTAGAAGTTAAATAAGATTTCTAAGAAAAGTGAATAAGAAAAGTAAGAAAAAGAGTTACAAGATCATAATTGAAAGTATCTAGAAGTTAAATAAGATTTCTAGGAAAAGTGAATAAGAAAAGTAAGAAAAAGAGTGTGAAGATTAGTAATTGAAAGTATCTAGAAGTTAAATAAGATTTCTAAGAAAAGTGAATAAGAAAAGTAAGAAAAAGAGTGTGAAGATCATAATTGAAAGTATCAAACACACTAGAAGTTAAATAAGATTTCTAGGAAAAGTGAATAAGAAAAGTAAGAAAAAGAGTGTGAAGATCATAATTGAAAGTATCTAGAAGTTAAATAAGATTTCTAAGAAAAGTGAATAAGAAAAGTAAGAAAAAGAGTGTAAAAATCAGTAATTGAAAGTATCAAACACACTAGAAGTTAAATAAGATTTCTAAGAAAAGTGAATAAGAAAAGTAAAAAAATGAGGGTGAGATCAGTAATTGAAAGTATCAAACACACTAGAAGTTAAATAAGATTTCTAAGATAAGTGAATAAGAAAAGTAAGAAAAAGAGTGTGAAGATCATAATTGAAAGTATCAAACACACTAGAAGTTAAATAAGATTTCTAAGAAAAGTGAATAAGAAAAGTAAGAAAAAGAGTGTGAAGATTAGTAATTGAAAGTATCAAACACTAGAAGATAAATAAGATTTCTAAGAAAAGTGAATAAGAAAAGTAAGAAAAAAAGTGTGAAGATCATAATTGAATGTATCAAACACTAGAAGATAAATAAGATTTCTAAGAAAAGTGAATAAGAAAAGTAAGAAAAAGAGTGTGAAGATCATAATTGAAAGTATCTAGAAGTTAAATAAGATTTCTAGGAAAAGTGAATAAGAAAAGTAAGAAAAAGAGTGTGAAGATCATAATTGAAAGTATCTAGAAGTTAAATAAGATTTCTAAGAAAAGTGAATAAGAAAAGTAAGAAAAAGAGTGTGAAGATCATAATTGAAAGTATCTAGAAGTTAAATAAGATTTCTAAGAAAAGTGAATAAGAAAAGTAAAAAAATGAGGGTGAAGATCAGTAATTGAAAGTATCAAACACTAGAAGTTAAATAAGATTTCTAAGATAAGTGAATAAGAAAAGCAAGAAAAAGAGTGTGAAGATCATAATTGAAAGTATCAAACACACTAGAAGTTAAATAAGATTTCTAAGAAAAGTGAATAAGAAAAGTAAGAAAAAGAGTGTAAAAATCAGTAATTGAAAGTATCAAACACACTAGAAGTTAAATAAGATTTCTAAGAAAAGTGAATAAGAAAAGTAAAAAAATGAGGGTGAGATCAGTAATTGAAAGTATCAAACACACTAGAAGTTAAATAAGATTTCTAAGATAAGTGAATAAGAAAAGTAAGAAAAAGAGTGTGAAGATCATAATTGAAAGTATCAAACACACTAGAAGTTAAATAAGATTTCTAAGAAAAGTGAATAAGAAAAGTAAGAAAAAGAGTGTGAAGATTAGTAATTGAAAGTATCAAACACTAGAAGATAAATAAGATTTCTAAGAAAAGTGAATAAGAAAAGTAAGAAAAAAAGTGTGAAGATCATAATTGAATGTATCAAACACTAGAAGATAAATAAGATTTCTAAGAAAAGTGAATAAGAAAAGTAAGAAAAAGAGTGTGAAGATCATAATTGAAAGTATCTAGAAGTTAAATAAGATTTCTAGGAAAAGTGAATAAGAAAAGTAAGAAAAAGAGTGTGAAGATCATAATTGAAAGTATCTAGAAGTTAAATAAGATTTCTAAGAAAAGTGAATAAGAAAAGTAAGAAAAAGAGTGTGAAGATCATAATTGAAAGTATCTAGAAGTTAAATAAGATTTCTAAGAAAAGTGAATAAGAAAAGTAAAAAAATGAGGGTGAAGATCAGTAATTGAAAGTATCAAACACTAGAAGTTAAATAAGATTTCTAAGATAAGTGAATAAGAAAAGCAAGAAAAAGAGTGTGAAGATCATAATTGAAAGTATCAAACACACTAGAAGTTAAATAAGATTTCTAAGAAAAGTGAATAAGAAAAGTAAGAAAAAGAGTGTGAAGATCATAATTGAAAGTATCAAACACACTAGAAGTTAAATAAGATTTCTAAGAAAAGTGAATAAGAAAAGTAAGAAAAAGAGTTACAAGATCATAATTGAAAGTATCTAGAAGTTAAATAAGATTTCTAGGAAAAGTGAATAAGAAAAGTAAGAAAAAGAGTGTGAAGATTAGTAATTGAAAGTATCTAGAAGTTAAATAAGATTTCTAAGAAAAGTGAATAAGAAAAGTAAGAAAAAGAGTGTGAAGATCATAATTGAAAGTATCAAACACACTAGAAGTTAAATAAGATTTCTAAGAAAAGTGAATAAGAAAAGTAAGAAAAAGAGTGTGAAGATCATAATTGAAAGTATCTAGAAGTTAAATAAGATTTCTAAGAAAAGTGAATAAGAAAAGTAAGAAAAAGAGTGTGAAGATCATAATTGAAAGTATCAAACACACTAGAAGTTAAATAAGATTTCTAAGAAAAGTGAATAAGAAAAGTAAGAAAAAGAGTGACAAGATCATAATTGAAAGTATCTAGAAGTTAAATAAGATTTCTAGGAAAAGTGAATAAGAAAAGTAAGAAAAAGAGTGTGAAGATTAGTAATTGAAAGTATCTAGAAGTTAAATAAGATTTCTAAGAAAAGTGAATAAGAAAAGTAAGAAAAAGAGTGTGAAGATTAGTAATTTAAAGTATCAAACACTAGAAGTTAAATAAGATTTCTAAGAAAAGTGAATAAGAAAAGTAAGAAAAAGAGTGTGAAGATCATAATTGAAAGTATCAAACACACTAGAAGTTAAATAAGATTTCTAAGAAAAGTGAATAAGAAAAGTAAGAAAAAGAGTGTGAAGATTAGTAATTGAAAGTATTAAACACTAGAAGTTAAATAAGATTTCTAAGAAAAGGAATAAGAAAAGTAAGAAAAAGAGTGTGAAGATCATAATTGAAAGTATCAAACACACTAGAAGTTAAATAAGATTTCTAAGAAAAGTGAATAAGAAAAGTAAGAAAAAGAGTGTGAAGATCATAATTGAAAGTATCAAACACACTAGAAGTTAAATAAGATTTCTAAGAAAAGTGAATAAGAAAAGTAAGAAAAAGAGTGTGAAGATCATAATTGAAAGTATCAAACACACTAGAAGTTAAATAAGATTTCTAAGAAAAGTGAATAAGAAAAGTAAGAAAAAGAGTGTGAAGATCATAATTGAAAGTATCAAACACACTAGAAGTTAAATAAGATTTCTAAGAAAAGTGAATAAGAAAAGTAAGAAAAAGAGTGTGAAGATCATAATTGAAAGTATCAAACACACTAGAAGTTAAATAAGATTTCTAAGAAAAGTGAATAAGAAAAGTAAGAAAAAGAGTGTGAAGATCATAATTGAAAGTATCAAACACACTAGAAGTTAAATAAGATTTCTAAGAAAAGTGAATAAGAAAAGTAAGAAAAAGAGTGTGAAGATCATAATTGAAAGTATCAAACACACTAGAAGTTAAATAAGATTTCTAAGAAAAGTGAATAAGAAAAGTAAGAAAAAGAGTGTGAAGATCATAATTGAAAGTATCAAACACTAGAAGTTAAATAAGATTTCTAAGAAAAGTGAATAAGAAAAGTAAGAAAAAGAGTGTGAAGATCATAATTGAAAGTATCAAACACACTAGAAGTTAAATAAGATTTCTAAGAAAAGTGAATAAGAAAAGTAAGAAAAAGAGTTACAAGATCATAATTGAAAGTATCTAGAAGTTAAATAAGATTTCTAGGAAAAGTGAATAAGAAAAGTAAGAAAAAGAGTGTGAAGATTAGTAATTGAAAGTATCTAGAAGTTAAATAAGATTTCTAAGAAAAGTGAATAAGAAAAGTAAGAAAAAGAGTGTGAAGATCATAATTGAAAGTATCAAACACACTAGAAGTTAAATAAGATTTCTAGGAAAAGTGAATAAGAAAAGTAAGAAAAAGAGTGTGAAGATCATAATTGAAAGTATCTAGAAGTTAAATAAGATTTCTAAGAAAAGTGAATAAGAAAAGTAAGAAAAAGAGTGTAAAAATCAGTAATTGAAAGTATCAAACACACTAGAAGTTAAATAAGATTTCTAAGAAAAGTGAATAAGAAAAGTAAAAAAATGAGGGTGAGATCAGTAATTGAAAGTATCAAACACACTAGAAGTTAAATAAGATTTCTAAGATAAGTGAATAAGAAAAGTAAGAAAAAGAGTGTGAAGATCATAATTGAAAGTATCAAACACACTAGAAGTTAAATAAGATTTCTAAGAAAAGTGAATAAGAAAAGTAAGAAAAAGAGTGTGAAGATTAGTAATTGAAAGTATCAAACACTAGAAGATAAATAAGATTTCTAAGAAAAGTGAATAAGAAAAGTAAGAAAAAAAGTGTGAAGATCATAATTGAATGTATCAAACACTAGAAGATAAATAAGATTTCTAAGAAAAGTGAATAAGAAAAGTAAGAAAAAGAGTGTGAAGATCATAATTGAAAGTATCTAGAAGTTAAATAAGATTTCTAGGAAAAGTGAATAAGAAAAGTAAGAAAAAGAGTGTGAAGATCATAATTGAAAGTATCTAGAAGTTAAATAAGATTTCTAAGAAAAGTGAATAAGAAAAGTAAGAAAAAGAGTGTGAAGATCATAATTGAAAGTATCTAGAAGTTAAATAAGATTTCTAAGAAAAGTGAATAAGAAAAGTAAAAAAATGAGGGTGAAGATCAGTAATTGAAAGTATCAAACACTAGAAGTTAAATAAGATTTCTAAGATAAGTGAATAAGAAAAGCAAGAAAAAGAGTGTGAAGATCATAATTGAAAGTATCAAACACACTAGAAGTTAAATAAGATTTCTAAGAAAAGTGAATAAGAAAAGTAAGAAAAAGAGTGTGAAGATCATAATTGAAAGTATCAAACACACTAGAAGTTAAATAAGATTTCTAAGAAAAGTGAATAAGAAAAGTAAGAAAAAGAGTTACAAGATCATAATTGAAAGTATCTAGAAGTTAAATAAGATTTCTAGGAAAAGTGAATAAGAAAAGTAAGAAAAAGAGTGTGAAGATTAGTAATTGAAAGTATCTAGAAGTTAAATAAGATTTCTAAGAAAAGTGAATAAGAAAAGTAAGAAAAAGAGTGTGAAGATCATAATTGAAAGTATCAAACACACTAGAAGTTAAATAAGATTTCTAGGAAAAGTGAATAAGAAAAGTAAGAAAAAGAGTGTGAAGATCATAATTGAAAGTATCTAGAAGTTAAATAAGATTTCTAAGAAAAGTGAATAAGAAAAGTAAGAAAAAGAGTGTAAAAATCAGTAATTGAAAGTATCAAACACACTAGAAGTTAAATAAGATTTCTAAGAAAAGTGAATAAGAAAAGTAAAAAAATGAGGGTGAGATCAGTAATTGAAAGTATCAAACACACTAGAAGTTAAATAAGATTTCTAAGATAAGTGAATAAGAAAAGTAAGAAAAAGAGTGTGAAGATCATAATTGAAAGTATCAAACAAACTAGAAGTTAAATAAGATTTCTAAGAAAAGTGAATAAGAAAAGTAAGAAAAAGAGTGTGAAGATTAGTAATTGAAAGTATCAAACACTAGAAGATAAATAAGATTTCTAAGAAAAGTGAATAAGAAAAGTAAGAAAAAAAGTGTGAAGATCATAATTGAATGTATCAAACACTAGAAGATAAATAAGATTTCTAAGAAAAGTGAATAAGAAAAGTAAGAAAAAGAGTGTGAAGATCATAATTGAAAGTATCTAGAAGTTAAATAAGATTTCTAGGAAAAGTGAATAAGAAAAGTAAGAAAAAGAGTGTGAAGATCATAATTGAAAGTATCTAGAAGTTAAATAAGATTTCTAAGAAAAGTGAATAAGAAAAGTAAGAAAAAGAGTGTGAAGATCATAATTGAAAGTATCTAGAAGTTAAATAAGATTTCTAAGAAAAGTGAATAAGAAAAGTAAAAAAATGAGGGTGAAGATCAGTAATTGAAAGTATCAAACACTAGAAGTTAAATAAGATTTCTAAGATAAGTGAATAAGAAAAGCAAGAAAAAGAGTGTGAAGATCATAATTGAAAGTATCAAACACACTAGAAGTTAAATAAGATTTCTAAGAAAAGTGAATAAGAAAAGTAAGAAAAAGAGTGTGAAGATCATAATTGAAAGTATCTAGAAGTTAAATAAGATTTCTAAGAAAAGTGAGTAAGAAAAGTAAGAAAAAGAGTGTGAAGATCATAATTGAAAGTATCTAGAATTTAAATAAGATTTCTAAGAAAAGTGAATAAGAAAAGTAAGAAAAAGAGTGTGAAGATCATAATTGAAAGTATCAAACACACTAGAAGTTAAATAAGATTTCTAAGAAAAGTGAATAAGAAAAGTAAGAAAAAGAGTGTGAAGATCATAATTGAAAGTATCAAACACACTAGAAGTTAAATAAGATTTCTAAGAAAAGTGAATAAGAAAAGTAAGAAAAAGAGTGTGAAGATCATAATTGAAAGTATTAAACACTAGAAGTTAAATAAGATTTCTAAGAAAAGGAATAAGAAAAGTAAGAAAAAGAGTGTGAAGATCATAATTGAAAGTATTAAACACACTAGAAGTTAAATAAGATTTCTAAGAAAAGTGAATAAGAAAAGTAAGAAAAAGAGTGTGAAGATCATAATTGAAAGTATCTAGAAGTTAAATAAGATTTCTAAGAAAAGTGAGTAAGAAAAGTAAGAAAAAGAGTGTGAAGATCATAATTGAAAGTATCTAGAATTTAAATAAGATTTCTAAGAAAAGTGAATAAGAAAAGTAAGAAAAAGAGTGTGAAGATCATAATTGAAAGTATCAAACACACTAGAAGTTAAATAAGATTTCTAAGAAAAGTGAATAAGAAAAGTAAGAAAAAGAGTGTGAAGATCATAATTGAAAGTATCAAACACACTAGAAGTTAAATAAGATTTCTAAGAAAAGTGAATAAGAAAAGTAAGAAAAAGAGTGTGAAGATCATAATTGAAAGTATCAAACACACTAGAAGTTAAATAAGATTTCTAAGAAAAGTGAATAAGAAAAGTAAGAAAAAGAGTGTGAAGATCATAATTGAAAGTATCAAACACTAGAAGTTAAATAAGATTTCTAAGAAAAGTGAATAAGAAAAGTAAGAAAAAGAGTGTGAAGATCATAATTGAAAGTATCAAACACACTAGAAGTTAAATAAGATTTCTAAGAAAAGTGAATAAGAAAAGTAAGAAAAAGAGTTACAAGATCATAATTGAAAGTATCTAGAAGTTAAATAAGATTTCTAGGAAAAGTGAATAAGAAAAGTAAGAAAAAGAGTGTGAAGATTAGTAATTGAAAGTATCAAACACACTAGAAGTTAAATAAGATTTCTAGGAAAATTGAATAAGAAAAGTAAGAAAATGAGTGTGAAGATCATAATTGAAAGTATCTAGAAGTTAAATAAGATTTCTAAGAAAAGTGAATAAGAAAAGTAAGAAAAAGAGTGTGAAGATCAGTAATTGAAAGTATCTAGAAGTTAAATAAGATTTCTAAGAAAAGGGAATAAGAAAAGTAAGAAAAAGAGTGTGAAGATCATAATTGAAAGTATCAAACACACTAGAAGTTAAATAAGATTTCTAAGAAAAGTGAATAAGAAAAGTAAGAAAAAGAGTGTGAAGATCATAATTGAAAGTATCAAACACACTAGAAGTTAAATAAGATTTCTAAGAAAAGTGAATAAGAAAAGTAAGAAAAAGAGTGTGAAGATCATAATTGAAAGTATCAAACACACTAGAAGTTAAATAAGATTTCTAAGAAAAGTGTATAAGAAAAGTAAGAAAAAGAGTGTGAAGATCATAATTGAAAGTATCAAACACACTAGAAGTTAAATAAGATTTCTAAGAAAAGTGAATAAGAAAAGTAAGAAAAAGAGTGTGAAGATCATAATTGAAAGTATTAAACACTAGAAGTTAAATAAGATTTCTAAGAAAAGGAATAAGAAAAGTAAGAAAAAGAGTGTGAAGATCATAATTGAAAGTATTAAACACACTAGAAGTTAAATAAGATTTCTAAGAAAAGTGAATAAGAAAAGTAAGAAAAAGAGTGTGAAGATCATAATTGAAAGTATCAAACACACTAGAAGTTAAATAAGATTTCTAAGAAAAGTGAATAAGAAAAGTAAGAAAAAGAGTTACAAGATCATAATTGAAAGTATCAAACACACTAGAAGTTAAATAAGATTTCTAAGAAAAGTGAATAAGAAAAGTAAGAAAAAGAGTGTGAAGATCATAATTGAAAGTATCAAACACACTAGAAGTTAAATAAGATTTCTAAGAAAAGTGAATAAGAAAAGTAAGAAAAAGAGTGTGAAGATCATAATTGAAAGTATCAAACACACTAGAAGTTAAATAAGATTTCTAAGAAAAGTGAATAAGAAAAGTAAGAAAAAGAGTGTGAAGATCATAATTGAAAGTATCAAACACACTAGAAGTTAAATAAGATTTCTAAGAAAAGTGAATAAGAAAAGTAAGAAAAAGAGTGTGAAGATCATAATTGAAAGTATCAAACACACTAGAAGTTAAATAAGATTTCTAAGAAAAGTGAATAAGAAAAGTAAGAAAAAGAGTGTGAAGATCATAATTGAAAGTATCAAACACTAGAAGTTAAATAAGATTTCTAAGAAAAGTGAATAAGAAAAGTAAGAAAAAGAGTGTGAAGATCATAATTGAAAGTATCAAACACACTAGAAGTTAAATAAGATTTCTAAGAAAAGTGAATAAGAAAAGTAAGAAAAAGAGTTACAAGATCATAATTGAAAGTATCTAGAAGTTAAATAAGATTTCTAGGAAAAGTGAATAAGAAAAGTAAGAAAAAGAGTGTGAAGATTAGTAATTGAAAGTATCAAACACACTAGAAGTTAAATAAGATTTCTAGGAAAATTGAATAAGAAAAGTAAGAAAATGAGTGTGAAGATCATAATTGAAAGTATCTAGAAGTTAAATAAGATTTCTAAGAAAAGTGAATAAGAAAAGTAAGAAAAAGAGTGTGAAGATCAGTAATTGAAAGTATCTAGAAGTTAAATAAGATTTCTAAGAAAAGGGAATAAGAAAAGTAAGAAAAAGAGTGTGAAGATCATAATTGAAAGTATCAAACACACTAGAAGTTAAATAAGATTTCTAAGAAAAGTGAATAAGAAAAGTAAGAAAAAGAGTGTGAAGATCATAATTGAAAGTATCAAACACACTAGAAGTTAAATAAGATTTCTAAGAAAAGTGAATAAGAAAAGTAAGAAAAAGAGTGTGAAGATCATAATTGAAAGTATCTAGAAGTTAAATAAGATTTCTAAGAAAAGTGAATAAGAAAAGTAAGAAAAAGAGTGTGAAGATCATAATTGAAAGTATCAAACACACTAGAAGTTAAATAAGATTTCTAAGAAAAGTGAATAAGAAAAGTAAGAAAAAGAGTGTGAAGATCATAATTGAAAGTATCAAACACACTAGAAGTTAAATAAGATTTCTAAGAAAAGTGAATAAGAAAAGTAAGAAAATGAGTGTGAAGATCATAATTGAAAGTATCTAGAAGTTAAATAAGATTTCTAAGAAAAGTGAATAAGAAAAGTAAGAAAAAGAGTGTGAAGATCAGTAATTGAAAGTATCTAGAAGTTAAATAAGATTTCTAAGAAAAGTGAATAAGAAAAGTAAGAAAAAGAGTGTGAAGATCATAATTGAAAGTATCAAACACTAGAAGTTAAATAAGATTTCTAAGAAAAGTGAATAAGAAAAGTAAGAAAAAGAGTGTGAAGATCATAATTGAAAGTATCAAACACACTAGAAGTTAAATAAGATTTCTAAGAAAAGTGAATAAGAAAAGTAAGAAAAAGAGTTACAAGATCATAATTGAAAGTATCTAGAAGTTAAATAAGATTTCTAGGAAAAGTGAATAAGAAAAGTAAGAAAAAGAGTGTGAAGATTAGTAATTGAAAGTATCAAACACACTAGAAGTTAAATAAGATTTCTAGGAAAATTGAATAAGAAAAGTAAGAAAATGAGTGTGAAGATCATAATTGAAAGTATCTAGAAGTTAAATAAGATTTCTAAGAAAAGTGAATAAGAAAAGTAAGAAAAAGAGTGTGAAGATCAGTAATTGAAAGTATCTAGAAGTTAAATAAGATTTCTAAGAAAAGTGAATAAGAAAAGTAAGAAAAAGAGTGTGAAGATCATAATTGAAAGTATCAAACACACTAGAAGTTAAATAAGATTTCTAAGAAAAGTGAATAAGAAAAGTAAGAAAAAGAGTGTGAAGATCATAATTGAAAGTATCAAACACACTAGAAGTTAAATAAGATTTCTAAGAAAAGTGAATAAGAAAAGTAAGAAAAAGAGTGTGAAGATCATAATTGAAAGTATCAAACACTAGAAGTTAAATAAGATTTCTAAGAAAAGTGAATAAGAAAAGTAAGAAAAAGAGTGTGAAGATCATAATTGAAAGTATCTAGAAGTTAAATAAGATTTCTAGGAAAAGTGAATAAGAAAAGTAAGAAAAAGAGTGACAAGATCATAATTGAAAGTATCTAGAAGTTAAATAAGATTTCTAGGAAAAGTGAATAAGAAAAGTAAGAAAAAGAGTGTGAAGATTAGTAATTGAAAGTATCTAGAAGTTAAATAAGATTTCTAAGAAAAGTGAATAAGAAAAGTAAGAAAAAGAGTGTGAAGATCAGTAATTGAAAGTATCTAGAAGTTAAATAAGATTTCTAAGAAAAGTGAATAAGAAAAGTAAGAAAAAGAGTGTGAAGATCATAATTGAAAGTATCTAGAAGTTAAATAAGATTTCTAAGAAAAGTGAATAAGAAAAGTAAGAAAAAGAGTGTGAAGATCATAATTGAAAGTATCTAGAAGTTAAATAAGATTTCTAAGAAAAGTGAATAAGAAAAGTAAAAAAATGAGGGTGAAGATCAGTAATTGAAAGTATCAAACACACTAGAAGTTAAATAAGATTTCTAAGAAAAGTGAATAAGAAAAGTAAGAAAATGAGTGTGAAGATCATAATTGAAAGTATCTAGAAGTTAAATATGATTTCTAGGAAAAGTGAATAAGAAAAGTAAGAAAAAGAGTGTGAAGATCATAATTGAAAGTATCTAGAAGTTAAATAAGATTTCTAAGAAAAGTGAATAAGAAAAGTAAGAAAAAGAGTGTGAAGATCATAATTGAAAGTATCTAGAAGTTAAATAAGATTTCTAAGAAAAGTGAATAAGAAAAGTAAAAAAATGAGGGTGAAGATCAGTAATTGAAAGTATCAAACACTAGAAGTTAAATAAGATTTCTAAGAAAAGTGAATAAGAAAAGTAAGAAAAAAAGTGTGAAGATCATAATTGAATGTATCAAACACTAGAAGATAAATAAGATTTCTAAGAAAAGTGAATAAGAAAAGTAAGAAAAAGAGTGTGAAGATCATAATTGAAAGTATCTAGAAGTTAAATATGATTTCTAGGAAAAGTGAATAAGAAAAGTAAGAAAAAGAGTGTGAAGATCATAATTGAAAGTATCTAGAAGTTAAATAAGATTTCTAAGAAAAGTGAATAAGAAAAGTAAGAAAAAGAGTGTGAAAATCAGTAATTGAAAGTATCAAACACACTAGAAGTTAAATAAGATTTCTAAGAAAAGTGAATAAGAAAAGTAAAAAAATGAGGGTGAAGATCAGTAATTGAAAGTATCAAACACACTAGAAGTTAAATAAGATTTCTAAGATAAGTGAATAAGAAAAGTAAGAAAAAGAGTGTGAAGATCATAATTGAAAGTATCAATCACACTAGAAGTTAA
Source organism: Loxodes magnus (assembly GCA_946699065.1). Taxonomy (NCBI): domain Eukaryota; phylum Ciliophora; class Karyorelictea; order Loxodida; family Loxodidae; genus Loxodes; species Loxodes magnus. Next base: position 86,428 of record CAMPDV010001158.1, read on the forward strand.
ATAAGATTTCTAAGAAAAGTGAATAAGAAAAGTAAGAAAAAGAGTGTGAAGATCAGTAATTGAAAGTATCAAACACACTAGAAGTTAAATAAGATTTCTAAGATAAGTGAATAAAAAAAGTAAGAAAAAAAGTGTGAAGATCATAATTGAAAGTATCTAGAAGTTAAATAAGATTTCTAAGAAAAGTGAATAAGAAAAGTAAGAAAAAGAGTGTGAAGATCATAATTGAAAGTATCAAACACACTAGAAGTTAAATAAGATTTCTAAGAAAAGTGAATAAGAAAAGTAAGAAAAAGAGTGTGAAAATCAGTAATTGAAAGTATCAAACACACTAGAAGTTAAATAAGATTTCTAAGAAAAGTGAATAAGAAAAGTAAGAAAAAGAGTTACAAGATCATAATTGAAAGTATCAAACACAAAGAAGTTAAATAAGATTTCTAAGATAAGTGAATAAAAAAAGTAAGAAAAAGAGTGTGAAGATCATAATTGAAAGTATCAAACACACTAGAAGTTAAATAAGATTTCTAAGAAAAGTGAATAAGAAAAGTAAGAAAAAGAGTGTGAAGATCATAATTGAAAGTATCTAGAAGTTAAATAAGATTTCTAGGAAAAGTGAATAAGAAAAGTAAGAAAAAGAGTGTGAAGATCATAATTGAAAGTATCTAGAAGTTAAATAAGATTTCTAAGAAAAGTGAATAAGAAAAGTAAGAAAAAGAGTGTGAAGATCATAATTGAAAGTATCTAGAAGTTAAATAAGATTTCTAAGAAAAGTGAATAAGAAAAGTAAAAAAATGAGGGTGAAGATCAGTAATTGAAAGTATCAAACACTAGAAGTTAAATAAGATTTCTAAGAAAAGTGAATAAGAAAAGTAAGAAAAAGAGTGTGAAGATCATAATTGAAAGTATCAAACACACTAGAAGTTAAATAAGATTTCTAAGAAAAGTGAATAAGAAAAGTAAGAAAAAGAGTGACAAGATCATAATTGAAAGTATCTAGAAGTTAAATAAGATTTCTAGGAAAAGTGAATAAGAAAAGTAAGAAAAAGAGTGTGAAGATCATAATTGAAAGTATCTAGAAGTTAAATAAGATTTCTAAGAAAAGTGAATAAGAAAAGTAAGAAAAAGAGTGTGAAGATCATAATTGAAAGTATCTAGAAGTTAAATATGATTTCTAGGAAAAGTGAATAAGAAAAGTAAGAAAAAGAGTGTGAAGATCATAATTGAAAGTATCTAGAAGTTAAATAAGATTTCTAAGAAAAGTGAATAAGAAAAGTAAGAAAAAGAGTGTGAAGATCATAATTGAAAGTATCTAGAAGTTAAATATGATTTCTAGGAAAAGTGAATAAGAAAAGTAAGAAAAAGAGTGTGAAGATCATAATTGAAAGTATCTAGAAGTTAAATAAGATTTCTAAGAAAAGTGAATAAGAAAAGTAAGAAAAAGAGTGTGAAGATTAGTAATTGAAAGTATCTAGAAGTTAAATAAGATTTCTAAGAAAAGTGAATAAGAAAAGTAAAAAAATGAGGGTGAAGATCAGTAATTGAAAGTATCAAACACACTAGAAGTTAAATAAGATTTCTAAGAAAAGTGAATAAGAAAAGTAAGAAAAAGAGTGTGAAGATCATAATTGAAAGTATCAAACACACTAGAAGTTAAATAAGATTTCTAAGAAAAGTGAATAAGAAAAGTAAGAAAAAGAGTGACAAGATCATAATTGAAAGTATCTAGAAGTTAAATAAGATTTCTAGGAAAAGTGAATAAGAAAAGTAAGAAAAAGAGTGTGAAGATTAGTAATTGAAAGTATCTAGAAGTTAAATAAGATTTCTAAGAAAAGTGAATAAGAAAAGTAAGAAAAAGAGTGTGAAGATCATAATTGAAAGTATCTAGAAGTTAAATATGATTTCTAGGAAAAGTGAATAAGAAAAGTAAGAAAAAGAGTGTGAAGATCATAATTGAAAGTATCTAGAAGTTAAATAAGATTTCTAAGAAAAGTGAATAAAAAAAGTAAGAAAAAAAGTGTGAAGATCATAATTGAATGTATCAAACACTAGAAGATAAATAAGATTTCTAAGAAAAGTGAATAAGAAAAGTAAGAAAAAGAGTGTGAAGATCATAATTGAAAGTATCTAGAAGTTAAATATGATTTCTAGGAAAAGTGAATAAGAAAAGTAAGAAAAAGAGTGTGAAGATCATAATTGAAAGTATCTAGAAGTTAAATAAGATTTCTAAGAAAAGTGAATAAGAAAAGTAAGAAAAAGAGTGTGAAGATCATAATTGAAAGTATCTAGAAGTTAAATAAGATTTCTAAGAAAAGTGAATAAGAAAAGTAAAAAAATGAGGGTGAAGATCAGTAATTGAAAGTATCAAACACTAGAAGTTAAATAAGATTTCTAAGAAAAGTGAATAAGAAAAGTAAGAAAAAGAGTGTGAAGATCATAATTGAAAGTATCAAACACACTAGAAGTTAAATAAGATTTCTAAGAAAAGTGAATAAGAAAAGTAAGAAAAAGAGTGACAAGATCATAATTGAAAGTATCTAGAAGTTAAATAAGATTTCTAGGAAAAGTGAATAAGAAAAGTAAGAAAAAGAGTGTGAAGATCATAATTGAAAGTATCTAGAAGTTAAATAAGATTTCTAAGAAAAGTGAATAAGAAAAGTAAGAAAAAGAGTGTGAAGATCATAATTGAAAGTATCTAGAAGTTAAATATGATTTCTAGGAAAAGTGAATAAGAAAAGTAAGAAAAAGAGTGTGAAGATCATAATTGAAAGTATCTAGAAGTTAAATAAGATTTCTAAGAAAAGTGAATAAGAAAAGTAAGAAAAAGAGTGTGAAGATCATAATTGAAAGTATCTAGAAGTTAAATATGATTTCTAGGAAAAGTGAATAAGAAAAGTAAGAAAAAGAGTGTGAAGATCATAATTGAAAGTATCTAGAAGTTAAATAAGATTTCTAAGAAAAGTGAATAAGAAAAGTAAGAAAAAGAGTGTGAAGATTAGTAATTGAAAGTATCTAGAAGTTAAATAAGATTTCTAAGAAAAGTGAATAAGAAAAGTAAAAAAATGAGGGTGAAGATCAGTAATTGAAAGTATCAAACACACTAGAAGTTAAATAAGATTTCTAAGAAAAGTGAATAAGAAAAGTAAGAAAAAGAGTGTGAAGATCATAATTGAAAGTATCAAACACACTAGAAGTTAAATAAGATTTCTAAGAAAAGTGAATAAGAAAAGTAAGAAAAAGAGTGACAAGATCATAATTGAAAGTATCTAGAAGTTAAATAAGATTTCTAGGAAAAGTGAATAAGAAAAGTAAGAAAAAGAGTGTGAAGATTAGTAATTGAAAGTATCTAGAAGTTAAATAAGATTTCTAAGAAAAGTGAATAAGAAAAGTAAGAAAAAGAGTGTGAAGATCATAATTGAAAGTATCTAGAAGTTAAATATGATTTCTAGGAAAAGTGAATAAGAAAAGTAAGAAAAAGAGTGTGAAGATCATAATTGAAAGTATCTAGAAGTTAAATAAGATTTCTAAGAAAAGTGAATAAAAAAAGTAAGAAAAAAAGTGTGAAGATCATAATTGAATGTATCAAACACTAGAAGATAAATAAGATTTCTAAGAAAAGTGAATAAGAAAAGTAAGAAAAAGAGTGTGAAGATCATAATTGAAAGTATCTAGAAGTTAAATATGATTTCTAGGAAAAGTGAATAAGAAAAGTAAGAAAAAGAGTGTGAAGATCATAATTGAAAGTATCTAGAAGTTAAATAAGATTTCTAAGAAAAGTGAATAAGAAAAGTAAGAAAAAGAGTGTGAAGATCATAATTGAAAGTATCTAGAAGTTAAATAAGATTTCTAAGAAAAGTGAATAAGAAAAGTAAAAAAATGAGGGTGAAGATCAGTAATTGAAAGTATCAAACACTAGAAGTTAAATAAGATTTCTAAGAAAAGTGAATAAGAAAAGTAAGAAAAAAAGTGTGAAGATCATAATTGAATGTATCAAACACTAGAAGATAAATAAGATTTCTAAGAAAAGTGAATAAGAAAAGTAAGAAAAAGAGTGTGAAGATCATAATTGAAAGTATCTAGAAGTTAAATATGATTTCTAGGAAAAGTGAATAAGAAAAGTAAGAAAAAGAGTGTGAAGATCATAATTGAAAGTATCTAGAAGTTAAATAAGATTTCTAAGAAAAGTGAATAAGAAAAGTAAGAAAAAGAGTGTGAAAATCAGTAATTGAAAGTATCAAACACACTAGAAGCTAAATAAGATTTCTAAGAAAAGTGAATAAGAAAAGTAAAAAAATGAGGGTGAAGATCAGTAATTGAAAGTATCAAACACACTAGAAGTTAAATAAGATTTCTAAGATAAGTGAATAAGAAAAGTAAGAAAAAGAGTGTGAAGATCATAATTGAAAGTATCTAGAAGTTAAATATGATTTCTAGGAAAAGTGAATAAGAAAAGTAAGAAAAAGAGTGTGAAGATCATAATTGAAAGTATCTAGAAGTTAAATAAGATTTCTAAGAAAAGTGAATAAGAAAAGTAAGAAAAAGAGTGTGAAGATTAGTAATTGAAAGTATCTAGAAGTTAAATAAGATTTCTAAGAAAAGTGAATAAGAAAAGTAAAAAAATGAGGGTGAAGATCAGTAATTGAAAGTATCAAACACACTAGAAGTTAAATAAGATTTCTAAGAAAAGTGAATAAGAAAAGTAAGAAAAAGAGTGTGAAGATCATAATTGAAAGTATCAAACACACTAGAAGTTAAATAAGATTTCTAAGAAAAGTGAATAAGAAAAGTAAGAAAAAGAGTGACAAGATCATAATTGAAAGTATCTAGAAGTTAAATAAGATTTCTAGGAAAAGTGAATAAGAAAAGTAAGAAAAAGAGTGTGAAGATTAGTAATTGAAAGTATCTAGAAGTTAAATAAGATTTCTAAGAAAAGTGAATAAGAAAAGTAAGAAAAAGAGTGTGAAGATCATAATTGAAAGTATCTAGAAGTTAAATATGATTTCTAGGAAAAGTGAATAAGAAAAGTAAGAAAAAGAGTGTGAAGATCATAATTGAAAGTATCTAGAAGTTAAATAAGATTTCTAAGAAAAGTGAATAAAAAAAGTAAGAAAAAAAGTGTGAAGATCATAATTGAATGTATCAAACACTAGAAGATAAATAAGATTTCTAAGAAAAGTGAATAAGAAAAGTAAGAAAAAGAGTGTGAAGATCATAATTGAAAGTATCTAGAAGTTAAATATGATTTCTAGGAAAAGTGAATAAGAAAAGTAAGAAAAAGAGTGTGAAGATCATAATTGAAAGTATCTAGAAGTTAAATAAGATTTCTAAGAAAAGTGAATAAGAAAAGTAAGAAAAAGAGTGTGAAGATCATAATTGAAAGTATCTAGAAGTTTAATAAGATTTCTAAGAAAAGTGAATAAGAAAAGTAAGAAAAAGAGTGTGAAGATCAGTAATTGAAAGTATCAAACACTAGAAGTTAAATAAGATTTCTAAGAAAAGTGAATAAGAAAAGTAAGAAAAAAAGTGTGAAGATCATAATTGAATGTATCAAACACTAGAAGATAAATAAGATTTCTAAGAAAAGTGAATAAGAAAAGTAAGAAAAAGAGTGTGAAGATCATAATTGAAAGTATCTAGAAGTTAAATATGATTTCTAGGAAAAGTGAATAAGAAAAGTAAGAAAAAGAGTGTGAAGATCATAATTGAAAGTATCTAGAAGTTAAATAAGATTTCTAAGAAAAGTGAATAAGAAAAGTAAGAAAAAGAGTGTGAAAATCAGTAATTGAAAGTATCAAACACACTAGAAGTTAAATAAGATTTCTAAGAAAAGTGAATAAGAAAAGTAAAAAAATGAGGGTGAAGATCAGTAATTGAAAGTATCAAACACACTAGAAGTTAAATAAGATTTCTAAGATAAGTGAATAAGAAAAGTAAGAAAAAGAGTGTGAAGATCATAATTGAAAGTATCAAACACACTAGAAGTTAAATAAGATTTCTAAGAAAAGTGAATAAGAAAAGTAAGAAAAAGAGTGACAAGATCATAATTGAAAGTATCTAGAAGTTAAATAAGATTTCTAGGAAAAGTGAATAAGAAAAGTAAGAAAAAGAGTTGAAGATTAGTAATTGAAAGTATCTAGAAGTTAAATAAGATTTCTAAGAAAAGTGAATAAGAAAAGTAAGAAAAAGAGTGTGAAGATCATAATTGAAAGTATCAAACACACTAGAAGTTAAATAAGATTTCTAGGAAAAGTGAATAAGAAAAGTAAGAAAAAGAGTGTGAAGATCATAATTGAAAGTATCTAGAAGTTAAATAAGATTTCTAAGAAAAGTGAATAAGAAAAGTAAGAAAAAGAGTGTGAAGATTAGTAATTTAAAGAATCAAACACTTAAAGCTAAATAAGATTTCTAAGAAAAGTGAATAAGAAAAGTAAGAAAAAGAGTGTGAAGATTAGTAATTTAAAGAATCAAACACTAGAAGTTAAATAAGATTTCTAAGAAAAGTGAATAAAAAAAGTAAGAAAAAGAGTGTGAAGATCATAATTGAAAGTATCAAACACACTAGAAGTTAAATAAGATTTCTAAGAAAAGTGAATAAGAAAAGTAAGAAAAAGAGTGTGAAGATCATAATTGAAAGTATCAAACACACTAGAAGTTAAATAAAATTTCTAAGAAAAGTGAATAAGAAAAGTAAGAAAAAGAGTGTGAAGATCATAATTGAAAGTATAAAACACACTAGAAGTTAAATATGATTTCTAGGAAAAGTGAATAAGAAAAGTAAGAAAAAGAGTGTGAAGATCATAATTGAAAGTATCTAGAAGTTAAATAAGATTTCTAGGAAAAGTCAATAAGAAAAGTAAGAAAAAGAGTGTGAAGATCATAATTGAAAGTATCAAACACACTAGAAGTTAAATAAGATTTCTAAGAAAAGTGAATAAGAAAAGTAAAAAAAAGAGTGTGAAGATCATAATTGAAAGTATCTAGAAGTTAAATATGATTTCTAGGAAAAGTGAATAAGAAAAGTAAGAAAAAGAGTGTGAAGATCATAATTGAAAGTATCTAGAAGTTAAATAAGATTTCTAAGAAAAGTGAATAAGAAAAGTAAAAAAAAGAGTGTGAAGATCATAATTGAAAGTATCTAGAAGTTAAATAAGAATTCTAAGAAAAGTGAATAAGAAAAGTAAAAAAATGAGGGTGAAGATCAGTAATTGAAAGTATCAAACACTAGAAGTTAAATAAGATTTCTAAGAAAAGTGAATAAGAAAAGTAAAAAAAAGAGTGTGAAGATCAGTAATTGAAAGTATCTAGAAGTTAAATAAGATTTCTAAGAAAAGTGAATAAAAAAAGTAAGAAAAAAAGTGTGAAGATCATAATTGAATGTATCAAACACTAGAAGTTAAATAAGATTTCTAAGATAAGTGAATAAGAAAAGTAAGAAAAAGAGTGTGAAGATCATAATTGAAAGTATCTAGAAGTTAAATATGATTTCTAGGAAAAGTGAATAAGAAAAGTAAGAAAAAGAGTGTGAAGATCATAATTGAAAGTATCTAGAAGTTAAATAAGATTTCTAAGAAAAGTGAATAAGAAAAGTAAAAAAAAGAGTGTGAAGATCATAATTGAAAGTATCTAGAAGTTAAATAAGAATTCTAAGAAAAGTGAATAAGAAAAGTAAAAAAATGAGGGTGAAGATCAGTAATTGAAAGTATCAAACACTAGAAGTTAAATAAGATTTCTAAGATAAGTGAATAAGAAAAGCAAGAAAAAGAGTGTGAAGATCATAATTGAAAGTATCAAACACACTAGAAGTTAAATAAGATTTCTAAGAAAAGTGAATAAGAAAAGTAAAAAAAAGAGTGTGAAGATCATAATTGAAAGTATCTAGAAGTTAAATAAGATTTCTAAGAAAAGTGAGTAAGAAAAGTAAGAAAAAGAGTGTGAAGATCATAATTGAAAGTATCTAGAATTTAAATAAGATTTCTAAGAAAAGTGAATAAGAAAAGTAAGAAAAAGAGTGTGAAGATTAGTAATTTAAAGAATCAAACACTTGAAGTTAAATAAGATTTCTAAGAAAAGTGAATAAGAAAAGTAAGAAAAAGAGTGTGAAGATCATAATTGAAAGTATCAAACACTAGAAGTTAAATAAGATTTCTAAGAAAAGGAATAAGAAAAGTAAGAAAAAGAGTGTGAAGATCATAATTGAAAGTATCAAACACACTAGAAGTTAAATAAGATTTCTAAGAAAAGTGAATAAGAAAAGTAAGAAAAAGAGTGTGAAGATCATAATTGAAAGTATCTAGAAGTTAAATAAGATTTCTAAGAAAAGTGAATAAGAAAAGTAAAAAAAAGAGTGTGAAGATCATAATTGAAAGTATCTAGAAGTTAAATAAGATTTCTAAGAAAAGTGAATAAGAAAAGTAAGAAAAAGAGTGTGAAGATCATAATTGAAAGTATCAAACACTAGAAGTTAAATAAGATTTCTAAGAAAAGTGAATAAGAAAAGTAAGAAAAAGAGTGTGAAGATTAGTAATTGAAAGTATCTAGAAGTTAAATAAGATTTCTAGGAAAAGTGAATAAGAAAAGTAAAAAAATGAGGGTGAAGATCATAATTGAAAGTATCTAGAAGTTAAATAAGATTTCTAAGAAAAGTGAATAAGAAAAGTAAGAAAAAGAGTGTGAAGATCATAATTGAAAGTATCTAGAAGTTAAATAAGATTTCTAAGAAAAGTGAGTAAGAAAAGTAAGAAAAAGAGTGTGAAGATTATTAATTGAAAGTATCTAGAAGTTAAATATGATTTCTAGGAAAAGTGAATAAGAAAAGTAAGAAAAAGAGTGTGAAGATCATAATTGAAAGTATCTAGAAGTTAAATAAGATTTCTAGGAAAAGTGAATAAGAAAAGTAAAAAAATGAGGGTGAAGATCATAATTGAAAGTATCTAGAAGTTAAATAAGATTTCTAAGAAAAGTGAATAAGAAAAGTAAGAAAAAGAGTGTGAAGATCATAATTGAAAGTATCTAGAAGTTAAATAAGATTTCTAAGAAAAGTGAGTAAGAAAAGTAAGAAAAAGAGTGTGAAGATTATTAATTGAAAGTATCTAGAAGTTAAATATGATTTCTAGGAAAAGTGAATAAGAAAAGTAAGAAAAAGAGTGTGAAGATCATAATTGAAAGTATCTAGAAGTTAAATAAGATTTCTAGGAAAAGTGAATAAGAAAAGTAAAAAAATGAGGGTGAAGATCATAATTGAAAGTATCTAGAAGTTAAATAAGATTTCTAAGAAAAGTGAATAAGAAAAGTAAGAAAAAGAGTGTGAAGATCATAATTGAAAGTATCTAGAAGTTAAATAAGATTTCTAAGAAAAGTGAGTAAGAAAAGTAAGAAAAAGAGTGTGAAGATTATTAATTGAAAGTATCTAGAAGTTAAATATGATTTCTAGGAAAAGTGAATAAGAAAAGTAAGAAAAAGAGTGTGAAGATCAGTAATTGAAAGTATCAAACACACTAGAAGTTAAATAAGATTTCTAAGATAAGTGAATAAAAAAAGTAAGAAAAAAAGTGTGAAGATCATAATTGAAAGTATCTAGAAGTTAAATAAGATTTCTAAGAAAAGTGAGTAAGAAAAGTAAGAAAAAGAGTGTGAAGATTAGTAATTGAAAGTATCTAGAAGTTAAATAAGATTTCTAAGAAAAGTGAATAAGAAAAGTAAGAAAAAGAGTGTGAAGATTAGTAATTTAAAGAATCAAACACTTGAAGTTAAATAAGATTTCTAAGAAAAGTGAATAAGAAAAGTAAGAAAAAGAGTGTGAAGATCATAATTGAAAGTATCTAGAAGTTAAATAAGAATTCTAAGAAAAGTGAATAAGAAAAGTAAGAAAAAGAGTGTGAAGATCATAATTGAAAGTATCAAACACACTAGAAGTTAAATAAGATTTCTAAGAAAAGTGAATAAAAAAGTAAGAAAAAGAGTGTGAAGATCATAATTGAAAGTATCAAACACACTAGAAGTTAAATAAGATTTCTAAGAAAAGTGAATAAGAAAAGTAAGAAAAAGAGTGTGAAGATCATAATTGAAAGTATCAAACACACTAGAAGTTAAATAAGATTTCTAAGAAAAGTGAATAAGAAAAGTAAGAAAAAGAGTGTGAAGATCATAATTGAAAGTATCAAACACACTAGAAGTTAAATAAGATTTCTAAGAAAAGTGAATAAGAAAAGTAAGAAAAAGAGTGTGAAGATCATAATTGAAAGTATCTAGAAGTTAAATAAGATTTCTAGGAAAAGTCAATAAGAAAAGTAAGAAAAAGAGTGTGAAGATCATAATTGAAAGTATCAAACACACTAGAAGTTAAATAAGATTTCTAAGAAAAGTGAATAAGAAAAGTAAGAAAAAGAGTGTGAAGATCATAATTGAAAGTATCAAACACTAGAAGTTAAATAAGATTTCTAAGAAAAGTGAATAAGAAAAGTAAGAAAAAGAGTGTGAAGATCATAATTGAAAGTATCAAACACACTAGAAGTTAAATAAGATTTCTAAGAAAAGTGAATAAGAAAAGTAAGAAAAAGAGTGTGAAGATCATAATTGAAAGTATCTAGAAGTTAAATAAGATTTCTAAGAAAAGTGAATAAGAAAAGTAAGAAAAAGAGTGTGAAGATCATAATTGAAAGTATCTAGAAGTTAAATAAGATTTCTAAGAAAAGTGAGTAAGAAAAGTAAGAAAAAGAGTGTGAAGATTATTAATTGAAAGTATCTAGAAGTTAAATATGATTTCTAGGAAAAGTGAATAAGAAAAGTAAAAAAATGAGGGTGAAGATCATAATTGAAAGTATCAAACACACTAGAAGTTAAATAAGATTTCTAAGAAAAGTGAATAAAAAAAGTAAGAAAAAGAGTGTGAAGATCATAATTGAAAGTATCTAGAAGTTAAATAAGATTTCTAAGAAAAGTGAGTAAGAAAAGTAAGAAAAAGAGTGTGAAGATCATAATTGAAAGTATCTAGAAGTTAAATAAGATTTCTAAGAAAAGTGAATAAGAAAAGTAAGAAAAAGAGTGTGAAGATTAGTACTTAAAGAATCAAACACACTAGAAGTTAAATAAGATTTCTAAGATAAGTGAATAAGAAAAGTAAGAAAAAGAGTGTGAAGATCATAATTGAAAGTATCAAACACACTAGAAGTTAAATAAGATTTCTAAGAAAAGTGAATAAGAAAAGTAAGAAAAAGAGTGTGAAGATCATAATTGAAAGTATCAAACACACTAGAAGTTAAATAAAATTTCTAAGAAAAGTGAATAAGAAAAGTAAGAAAAAGAGTGTGAAGATCATAATTGAAAGTATAAAACACACTAGAAGTTAAATAAGATTTCTAAGAAAAGTGAATAAGAAAAGTAAGAAAAAGAGTGTGAAGATCATAATTGAAAGTATCTAGAAGTTAAATAAGATTTCTAGGAAAAGTGAATAAGAAAAGTAAGAAAAAGAGTGTGAAGATCATAATTGAAAGTATCAAACACACTAGAAGTTAAATAAGATTTCTAAGAAAAGTGAATAAGAAAAGTAAGAAAAAGAGTGTGAAGATCATAATTGAAAGTATCAAACACACTAGAAGTTAAATAAGATTTCTAAGAAAAGTGAATAAGAAAAGTAAGAAAAAGAGTGTGAAGATCATAATTGAAAGTATCTAGAAGTTAAATAAGATTTCTAAGAAAAGTGAATAAGAAAAGTAAGAAAAAGAGTGTGAAGATCATAATTGAAAGTATCTAGAAGTTAAATAAGATTTCTAAGAAAAGTGAATAAGAAAAGTAAGAAAAAGAGTGTGAAGATCATAATTGAAAGTATCAAACACACTAGAAGTTAAATAAAATTTCTAAGAAAAGTGAATAAGAAAAGTAAGAAAAAGAGTGTGAAGATCATAATTGAAAGTATCAAACACACTAGAAGTTAAATAAGATTTCTAAGAAAAGTGAATAAGAAAAGTAAGAAAAAGAGTGTGAAGATCATAATTGAAAGTATCAAACACACTAGAAGTTAAATAAGATTTCTAAGAAAAGTGAATAAGAAAAGTAAGAAAAAGAGTGTGAAGATCATAATTGAAAGTATCAAACACTAGAAGTTAAATAAGATTTCTAAGAAAAGTGAATAAGAAAAGTAAGAAAAAGAGTGTGAAGATCATAATTGAAAGTATCAAACACTAGAAGTTAAATAAGATTTCTAAGAAAAGTGAATAAGAAAAGTAAGAAAAAGAGTGTGAAGATCATAATTGAAAGTATCAAACACACTAGAAGTTAAATAAGATTTCTAAGAAAAGTGAATAAGAAAAGTAAGAAAAAGAGTGACAAGATCATAATTGAAAGTATCTAGAAGTTAAATAAGATTTCTAGGAAAAGTGAATAAGAAAAGTAAGAAAAAGAGTGTGAAGATTAGTAATTGAAAGTATCTAGAAGTTAAATAAGATTTCTAAGAAAAGTGAATAAGAAAAGTAAGAAAAAGAGTGTGAAGATCATAATTGAAAGTATCTAGAAGTTAAATAAGATTTCTAGGAAAAGTGAATAAGAAAAGTAAGAAAAAGAGTGTGAAGATTAGTAATTGAAAGTATCTAGAAGTTAAATAAGATTTCTAGGAAAAGTGAATAAGAAAAGTAAGAAAAAGAGTGTGAAGATCAGTAATTGAAAGTATCAAACACACTAGAAGTTAAATAAGATTTCTAAGATAAGTGAATAAAAAAAGTAAGAAAAAAAGTGTGAAGATCATAATTGAAAGTATCTAGAAGTTAAATAAGATTTCTAAGAAAAGTGAATAAGAAAAGTAAGAAAAAGAGTGTGAAGATCATAATTGAAAGTATCTAGAAGTTAAATAAGATTTCTAAGATAAGTGAATAAGAAAAGTAAGAAAAAGAGTGTGAAGATCATAATTGAAAGTATCAAACACACTAGAAGTTAAATAAGATTTCTAAGAAAAGTGAATAAGAAAAGTAAGAAAAAGAGTGTGAAGATCAGTAATTGAAAGTATAAAACACACTAGAAGTTAAATAAGATTTCTAAGATAAGTGAATAAAAAAAGTAAGAAAAAAAGTGTGAAGATCATAATTGAAAGTATCTAGAAGTTAAATAAGATTTCTAAGAAAAGTGAATAAGAAAAGTAAGAAAAAGAGTGTGAAGATCATAATTGAAAGTATCTAGAAGTTAAATAAGATTTCTAAGAAAAGTGAGTAAGAAAAGTAAGAAAAAGAGTGTGAAGATCATAATTGAAAGTATCTAGAAGTTAAATAAGATTTCTAAGAAAAGTGAGTAAGAAAAGTAAGAAAAAGAGTGTGAAGATCATAATTGAAAGTATCTAGAAGTTAAATAAGATTTCTAAGAAAAGTGAATAAGAAAAGTAAGAAAAAGAGTGTGAAGATACGTAATTTAAAGAATCAAACACACTAGAAGTTAAATAAGATTTCTAAGAAAAGTGAATAAGAAAAGTAAGAAAAAGAGTGTGAAGATCATAATTGAAAGTATCAAACACACTAGAAGTTAAATAAGATTTCTAAGAAAAGTGAATAAGAAAAGTAAGAAAAAGAGTGTGAAGATCATAATTGAAAGTATCAAACACACTAGAAGTTAAATAAAATTTCTAAGAAAAGTGAATAAGAAAAGTAAGAAAAAGAGTGTGAAGATCATAATTGAAAGTATAAAACACACTAGAAGTTAAATAAGATTTCTAAGAAAAGTGAATAAGAAAAGTAAGAAAAAGAGTGTGAAGATCATAATTGAAAGTATCTAGAAGTTAAATAAGATTTCTAGGAAAAGTGAATAAGAAAAGTAAGAAAAAGAGTGTGAAGATCATAATTGAAAGTATCAAACACACTAGAAGTTAAATAAGATTTCTAAGAAAAGTGAATAAGAAAAGTAAGAAAAAGAGTGTGAAGATCATAATTGAAAGTATCAAACACACTAGAAGTTAAATAAGATTTCTAAGAAAAGTGAATAAGAAAAGTAAGAAAAAGAGTGTGAAGATCATAATTGAAAGTATCTAGAAGTTAAATAAGATTTCTAAGAAAAGTGAATAAGAAAAGTAAGAAAAAGAGTGTGAAGATTAGTAATTGAAAGTATCAAACACACTAGAAGTTAAATAAGATTTCTAAGAAAAGTGAATAAGAAAAGTAAGAAAAAGAGTGTGAAGATCATAATTGAAAGTATCAAACACTAGAAGTTAAATAAGATTTCTAAGATAAGTGAATAAGAAAAGTAAGAAAAAGAGTGTGAAGATCATAATTGAAAGTATCAAACACACTAGAAGTTAAATAAGATTTCTAAGAAGTGAATAAAAAAAGTAAGAAAAAGAGTGTGAAGATCATAATTGAAAGTATCAAACACACTAGAAGTTAAATAAGATTTCTAAGTTAAGTGAATAAGAAAAGTAAGAAAAAGAGTGTGAAGATCATAATTGAAAGTATCAAACACTAGAAGTTAAATAAGATTTCTAAGAAAAGTGAATAAGAAAAGTAAGAAAAAGAGTGTGAAGATCATAATTGAAAGTATCAAACACTAGAAGTTAAATAAGATTTCTAAGAAAAGTGAATAAGAAAAGTAAGAAAAAGAGTGTGAAGATCATAATTGAAAGTATCAAACACACTAGAAGTTAAATAAGATTTCTAAGAAAAGTGAATAAGAAAAGTAAGAAAAAGAGTGTGAAGATCATAATTGAAAGTATCAAACACACTAGAAGTTAAATAAGATTTCTAAGAAAAGTGAATAAGAAAAGTAAGAAAAAGAGTGACAAGATCATAATTGAAAGTATCTAGAAGTTAAATAAGATTTCTAGAAAAGTGAATAAGAAAAGTAAGAAAAAGAGTGTGAAGATTAGTAATTGAAAGTATCAAACACACTAGAAGTTAAATAAGATTTCTAGGAAAAGTGAATAAGAAAAGTAAGAAAAAGAGTGTGAAGATTAGTAATTGAAAGTATCTAGAAGTTAAATAAGATTTCTAGGAAAAGTGAATAAGAAAAGTAAGAAAAAGAGTGTGAAGATTAGTAATTGAAAGTATCTAGAAGTTAAATAAGATTTCTAAGAAAAGTGAATAAGAAAAGTAAGAAAAAGAGTGTGAAGATCATAATTGAAAGTATCAAACACACTAGAAGTTAAATAAGATTTCTAAGAAAAGTGAATAAGAAAAGTAAGAAAAAGAGTGTGAAAATCAGTAATTGAAAGTATCAAACACACTAGAAGTTAAATAAGATTTCTAAGAAAAGTGAATAAGAAAAGTAAAAAAATGAGGGTGAAGATCAGTAATTGAAAGTATCAAACACACTAGAAGTTAAATAAGATTTCTAAGAAAAGTGAATAAGAAAAGTAAGAAAAAGAGTGTGAAGATCATAATTGAAAGTATCAAACACACTAGAAGTTAAATAAGATTTCTAAGAAAAGTGAATAAGAAAAGTAAGAAAAAGAGTGTGAAGATCAGTAATTGAAAGTATCAAACACACTAGAAGTTAAATAAGATTTCTAAGAAAAGTGAATAAGAAAAGTAAGAAAAAAAGTGTGAAGATCATAATTGAAAGTATCTAGAAGATAAATAAGATTTCTAAGAAAAGTGAATAAGAAAAGTAAGAAAAAGAGTGTGAAGATCATAATTGAAAGTATCTAGAAGTTAAATAAGATTTCTAAGAAAAGTGAATAAGAAAAGTAAGAAAAAGAGTGTGAAGATCATAATTGAAAGTATCTAGAAGTTAAATAAGATTTCTAAGAAAAGTGAGTAAGAAAAGTAAGAAAAAGAGTGTGAAGATTATTAATTGAAAGTATCTAGAAGTTAAATATGATTTCTAGGAAAAGTGAATAAGAAAAGTAAGAAAAAGAGTGTGAAGATCATAATTGAAAGTATAAAACACACTAGAAGTTAAATAAGATTTCTAAGATAAGTGAATAAGAAAAGTAAGAAAAAGAGTGTGAAGATCATAATTGAAAGTATCAAACACACTAGAAGTTAAATAAGATTTCTAAGAAAAGTGAATAAGAAAAGTAAGAAAAAGAGTGTGAAGATCATAATTGAAAGTATCTAGAAGTTAAATAAGATTTCTAAGAAAAGTGAGTAAGAAAAGTAAGAAAAAGAGTGTGAAGATCATAATTGAAAGTATCAAACAAACTAGAAGTTAAATAAGATTTCTAGGAAAAGTGAATAAGAAAAGTAAGAAAAAGAGTGTGAAGATTAGTAATTTAAAGAATCAAACACTTGAAGTTAAATAAGATTTCTAAGAAAAGTGAATAAGAAAAGTAAGAAAAAGAGTGTGAAGATCATAATTGAAAGTATCAAACACACTAGAAGTTAAATAAGATTTCTAAGAAAAGTGAATAAGAAAAGTAAGAAAAAGAGTGTGAAGATCATAATTGAAAGTATCAAACACACTAGAAGTTAAATAAAATTTCTAAGAAAAGTGAATAAGAAAAGTAAGAAAAAGAGTGTGAAGATCATAATTGAAAGTATAAAACACACTAGAAGTTAAATAAGATTTCTAAGAAAAGTGAATAAGAAAAGTAAGAAAAAGAGTGTGAAGATCATAATTGAAAGTATCTAGAAGTTAAATAAGATTTCTAGGAAAAGTGAATAAGAAAAGTAAGAAAAAGAGTGTGAAGATCATAATTGAAAGTATCTAGAAGTTAAATAAGATTTCTAAGAAAAGTGAATAAGAAAAGTAAGAAAAAGAGTGTGAAGATCATAATTGAAAGTATCAAACACACTAGAAGTTAAATAAGATTTCTAAGAAAAGTGAATAAGAAAAGTAAGAAAAAGAGTGTGAAGATCATAATTGAAAGTATCTAGAAGTTAAATAAGATTTCTAAGAAAGTGAATAAGAAAAGTAAGAAAAAGAGTGTGAAGATCATAATTGAAAGTATCTAGAAGTTAAATAAGATTTCTAAGAAAAGTGAATAAAAAAAGTAAGAAAAAGAGTGTGAAGATCATAATTGAAAGTATCAAACACACTAGAAGTTAAATAAGATTTCTAAGAAAAGTGAATAAGAAAAGTAAGAAAAAGAGTGTGAAGATCATAATTGAAAGTATCAAACACACTTGAAGTTAAATAAGATTTCTAAGAAAAGTGAATAAGAAAAGTAAGAAAAAGAGTGTGAAGATTAGTAATTGAAAGTATCTAGAAGTTAAATAAGATTTCTAAGAAAAGTGAATAAGAAAAGTAAGAAAAAGAGTGACAAGATCATAATTGAAAGTATCAAACACACTAGAAGTTAAATAAGATTTCTAAGAAAAGTGAATAAGAAAAGTAAGAAAAAGAGTGACAAGATCATAATTGAAAGTATCTAGAAGTTAAATAAGATTTCTAGGAAAAGTGAATAAGAAAAGTAAGAAAAAGAGTGTGAAGATTAGTAATTGAAAGTATCTAGAAGTTAAATAAGATTTCTAAGAAAAGTGAATAAGAAAAGTAAGAAAAAGAGTGTGAAGATCATAATTGAAAGTATCAAACACACTAGAAGTTAAATAAGATTTCTAGGAAAAGTGAATAAGAAAAGTAAGAAAAAGAGTGTGAAGATTAGTAATTGAAAGTATCTAGAAGTTAAATAAGATTTCTAGGAAAAGTGAATAAGAAAAGTAAGAAAAAGAGTGTGAAGATTAGTAATTGAAAGTATCTAGAAGTTAAATAAGATTTCTAAGAAAAGTGAATAAGAAAAGTAAGAAAAAGAGTGTGAAGATCATAATTGAAAGTATCAAACACACTAGAAGTTAAATAAGATTTCTAAGAAAAGTGAATAAGAAAAGTAAGAAAAAGAGTGTGAAAATCAGTAATTGAAAGTATCAAACACACTAGAAGTTAAATAAGATTTCTAAGAAAAGTGAATAAGAAAAGTAAAAAAATGAGGGTGAAGATCAGTAATTGAAAGTATCAAACACACTAGAAATTAAATAAGATTTCTAAGAAAAGTGAATAAGAAAAGTAAGAAAAAGAGTGTGAAGATCATAATTGAAAGTATCAAACACACTAGAAGTTAAATAAAATTTCTAAGAAAAGTGAATAAGAAAAGTAAGAAAAAGAGTGTGAAGATCAGTAATTGAAAGTATCAAACACACTAGAAGTTAAATAAGGTTTCTAAGAAAAGTGAATAAGAAAAGTAAGAAAAAAAGTGTGAAGATCATAATTGAAAGTATCTAGAAGATAAATAAGATTTCTAAGAAAAGTGAATAAGAAAAGTAAGAAAAAGAGTGTGAAGATCATAATTGAAAGTATCTAGAAGTTAAATAAGATTTCTAAGAAAAGTGAATAAGAAAAGTAAGAAAAAGAGTGTGAAGATCATAATTGAAAGTATCTAGAAGTTAAATAAGATTTCTAAGAAAAGTGAGTAAGAAAAGTAAGAAAAAGAGTGTGAAGATTATTAATTGAAAGTATAAAACACACTAGAAGTTAAATAAGATTTCTAAGATAAGTGAATAAGAAAAGTAAGAAAAAGAGTGTGAAGATCATAATTGAAAGTATCAAACACACTAGAAGTTAAATAAGATTTCTAAGAAAAGTGAATAAGAAAAGTAAGAAAAAGAGTGTGAAGATCATAATTGAAAGTATCTAGAAGTTAAATAAGATTTCTAAGAAAAGTGAGTAAGAAAAGTAAGAAAAAGAGTGTGAAGATCATAATTGAAAGTATCAAACACACTAGAAGTTAAATAAGATTTCTAGGAAAAGTGAATAAGAAAAGTAAGAAAAAGAGTGTGAAGATTAGTAATTTAAAGAATCAAACACTTGAAGTTAAATAAGATTTCTAAGAAAAGTGAATAAGAAAAGTAAGAAAAAGAGTGTGAAGATCATAATTGAAAGTATCAAACACACTAGAAGTTAAATAAGATTTCTAAGAAAAGTGAATAAGAAAAGTAAGAAAAAGAGTGTGAAGATCATAATTGAAAGTATCTTGAAGTTAAATAAGATTTCTAAGAAAAGTGAATAAGAAAAGTAAGAAAAAGAGTGTGAAGATCATAATTGAAAGTATAAAACACACTAGAAGTTAAATAAGATTTCTAAGATAAGTGAATAAGAAAAGTAAGAAAAAGAGTGTGAAGATCATAATTGAAAGTATCTTGAAGTTAAATAAGATTTCTAAGAAAAGTGAATAAGAAAAGTAAGAAAAAGAGTGTGAAGATTAGTAATTGAAAGTATCTAGAAGTTAAATAAGATTTCTAGGAAAAGTGAATAAGAAAAGTAAGAAAAAGAGTGTGAAGATCATAATTGAAAGTATCAAACACACTAGAAGTTAAATAAGATTTCTAAGAAAAGTGAATAAGAAAAGTAAGAAAAAGAGTGACAAGATCATAATTGAAAGTATCTAGAAGTTAAATAAGATTTCTAGGAAAAGTGAATAAGAAAAGTAAGAAAAAGAGTGTGAAGATTAGTAATTGAAAGTATCTAGAAGTTAAATAAGATTTCTAAGAAAAGTGAATAAGAAAAGTAAGAAAAAGAGTGTGAAGATCATAATTGAAAGTATCAAACACACTAGAAGTTAAATAAGATTTCTAGGAAAAGTGAATAAGAAAAGTAAGAAAAAGAGTGTGAAGATTAGTAATTGAAAGTATCTAGAAGTTAAATAAGATTTCTAGGAAAAGTGAATAAGAAAAGTAAGAAAAAGAGTGTGAAGATTAGTAATTGAAAGTATCTAGAAGTTAAATAAGATTTCTAAGATAAGTGAATAAGAAAAGTAAGAAAAAGAGTGTGAAGATCATAATTGAAAGTATCAAACACACTAGAAGTTAAATAAGATTTCTAAGAAAAGTGAATAAGAAAAGTAAGAAAAAGAGTGTGAAAATCAGTAATTGAAAGTATCAAACACACTAGAAGTTAAATAAGATTTCTAAGAAAAGTGAATAAGAAAAGTAAAAAAATGAGGGTGAAGATCAGTAATTGAAAGTATCAAACACACTAGAAATTAAATAAGATTTCTAAGAAAAGTGAATAAGAAAAGTAAGAAAAAGAGTGTGAAGATCATAATTGAAAGTATCAAACACACTAGAAGTTAAATAAAATTTCTAAGAAAAGTGAATAAGAAAAGTAAGAAAAAGAGTGTGAAGATCAGTAATTGAAAGTATCAAACACACTAGAAGTTAAATAAGGTTTCTAAGAAAAGTGAATAAGAAAAGTAAGAAAAAAAGTGTGAAGATCATAATTGAAAGTATCTAGAAGATAAATAAGATTTCTAAGAAAAGTGAATAAGAAAAGTAAGAAAAAGAGTGTGAAGATCATAATTGAAAGTATCTAGAAGTTAAATAAGATTTCTAAGAAAAGTGAATAAGAAAAGTAAGAAAAAGAGTGTGAAGATCATAATTGAAAGTATCTAGAAGTTAAATAAGATTTCTAAGAAAAGTGAGTAAGAAAAGTAAGAAAAAGAGTGTGAAGATTATTAATTGAAAGTATAAAACACACTAGAAGTTAAATAAGATTTCTAAGATAAGTGAATAAGAAAAGTAAGAAAAAGAGTGTGAAGATCATAATTGAAAGTATCAAACACACTAGAAGTTAAATAAGATTTCTAAGAAAAGTGAATAAGAAAAGTAAGAAAAAGAGTGTGAAGATCATAATTGAAAGTATCTAGAAGTTAAATAAGATTTCTAAGAAAAGTGAGTAAGAAAAGTAAGAAAAAGAGTGTGAAGATCATAATTGAAAGTATCAAACACACTAGAAGTTAAATAAGATTTCTAGGAAAAGTGAATAAGAAAAGTAAGAAAAAGAGTGTGAAGATTAGTAATTTAAAGAATCAAACACTTGAAGTTAAATAAGATTTCTAAGAAAAGTGAATAAGAAAAGTAAGAAAAAGAGTGTGAAGATCATAATTGAAAGTATCAAACACACTAGAAGTTAAATAAGATTTCTAGGAAAAGTGAATAAGAAAAGTAAGAAAAAGAGTGTGAAGATTAGTAATTTAAAGAATCAAACACTTGAAGTTAAATAAGATTTCTAAGAAAAGTGAATAAGAAAAGTAAGAAAAAGAGTGTGAAGATCATAATTGAAAGTATCAAACACACTAGAAGTTAAATAAGATTTCTAAGAAAAGTGAATAAGAAAAGTAAGAAAAAGAGTGTGAAGATCATAATTGAAAGTATCTTGAAGTTAAATAAGATTTCTAAGAAAAGTGAATAAGAAAAGTAAGAAAAAGAGTGTGAAGATCATAATTGAAAGTATAAAACACACTAGAAGTTAAATAAGATTTCTAAGATAAGTGAATAAGAAAAGTAAGAAAAAGAGTGTGAAGATCATAATTGAAAGTATCAAACACACTAGAAGTTAAATAAGATTTCTAAGAAAAGTGAATAAGAAAAGTAAGAAAAAGAGTGTGAAGATCATAATTGAAAGTATCTAGAAGTTAAATAAGATTTCTAAGAAAAGTGAATAAGAAAAGTAAGAAAAAGAGTGTGAAGATCATAATTGAAAGTATCAAACACTAGAAGTTAAATAAGATTTCTAAGAAAAGTGAATAAGAAAAGTAAGAAAAAGAGTGACAAGATCATAATTGAAAGTATCTAGAAGTTAAATAAGATTTCTAGGAAAAGTGAATAAGAAAAGTAAGAAAAAGAGTGTGAAGATTAGTAATTGAAAGTATCTAGAAGTTAAATAAGATTTCTAAGAAAAGTGAATAAGAAAAGTAAGAAAAAGAGTGTGAAGATCATAATTGAAAGTATCAAACACACTAGAAGTTAAATAAGATTTCTAAGAAAAGTGAATAAGAAAAGTAAGAAAAAGAGTGACAAGATCATAATTGAAAGTATCTAGAAGTTAAATAAGATTTCTAGGAAAAGTGAATAAGAAAAGTAAGAAAAAGAGTGTGAAGATCAGTAATTGAAAGTATCAAACACACTAGAAGTTAAATAAGATTTCTAAGATAAGTGAATAAAAAAAGTAAGAAAAAAAGTGTGAAGATCATAATTGAAAGAATCTAGAAGTTAAATATGATTTCTAGGAAAAGTGAATAAGAAAAGTAAGAAAAAGAGTGTGAAGATCATAATTGAAAGTATCTTGAAGTTAAATAAGATTTCTAAGAAAAGTGAATAAGAAAAGTAAGAAAAAGAGTGTGAAGATCATAATTGAAAGTATAAAACACACTAGAAGTTAAATAAGATTTCTAAGATAAGTGAATAAGAAAAGTAAGAAAAAGAGTGTGAAGATCATAATTGAAAGTATCAAACACACTAGAAGTTAAATAAGATTTCTAAGAAAAGTGAATAAGAAAAGTAAGAAAAAGAGTGTGAAGATCATAATTGAAAGTATCTAGAAGTTAAATAAGATTTCTAAGAAAAGTGAATAAGAAAAGTAAGAAAAAGAGTGTGAAGATCATAATTGAAAGTATCAAACACACTAGAAGTTAAATAAGATTTCTAAGATAAGTGAATAAGAAAAGTAAGAAAAAGAGTGTGAAGATCATAATTGAAAGTATCTAGAAGTTAAATAAGATTTCTAAGAAAAGTGAATAAGAAAAGTAAGAAAAAGAGTGTGAAGATCATAATTGAAAGTATCTAGAAGTTAAATAAGATTTCTAAGAAAAGTGAATAAGAAAAGTAAGAAAAAGAGTGTGAAGATCATAATTGAAAGTATCAAACACACTAGAAGTTAAATAAGATTTCTAAGAAAAGTGAATAAGAAAAGTAAGAAAAAGAGTGTGAAGATCATAATTGAAAGTATCAAACACACTAGAAGTTAAATAAGATTTCTAAGAAAAGTGAATAAGAAAAGTAAGAAAAAGAGTGTGAAGATCATAATTGAAAGTATCAAACACACTAGAAGTTAAATAAGATTTCTAAGAAAAGTGAATAAGAAAAGTAAGAAAAAGAGTGTGAAGATCATAATTGAAAGTATCAAACACTAGAAGTTAAATAAGATTTCTAAGAAAAGTGAATAAGAAAAGTAAGAAAAAGAGTGTGAAGATCATAATTGAAAGTATCAAACACACTAGAAGTTAAATAAGATTTCTAAGAAAAGTGAGTAAGAAAAGTAAGAAAAAGAGTGTGAAGATCATAATTGAAAGTATCTAGAAGTTAAATAAGATTTCTAAGAAAAGTGAATAAGAAAAGTAAGAAAAAGAGTGTGAAGATCATAATTGAAAGTATCTAGAAGTTAAATAAGATTTCTAAGAAAAGTGAATAAGAAAAGTAAGAAAAAGAGTGTGAAGATTAGTAATTTAAAGAATCAAACACACTTGAAGTTAAATAAGATTTCTAAGAAAAGTGAATAAGAAAAGTAAGAAAAAGAGTGTGAAGATCATAATTGAAAGTATCAAACACACTAGAAGTTAAATAAGATTTCTAAGAAAAGTGAATAAGAAAAGTAAGAAAAAGAGTGTGAAGATCATAATTAAAAGTATCTAGAAGTTAAATAAGATTTCTAGGAAAAGTGAATAAGAAAAGTAAGAAAAAGAGTGTGAAGATCATAATTGAAAGTATCTAGAAGTTAAATAAGATTTCTAGGAAAAGTGAATAAGAAAAGTAAGAAAAAGAGTGTGAAGATCATAATTGAAAGTATAAAACACACTAGAAGTTAAATAAGATTTCTAAGAAAAGTGAATAAGAAAAGTATCATTTTTATTGCAGTTTTATCACTCGACTAAATATATTTTTTGACTTTATTTTATTTTTATTACTAATTTTGCACATTTATTCCTTTACTTTCTTTATTCTGCCATTAGAATATTTTAATTTTCTAGTGTTTTCGTTCATTAGACTCGGGAGTACCACTATTTTTTGTTTCATTATCTTTTTTTGTCAATTTATTTTCAAATTCATATTTCATTTGATTAGCATTACTTTTATTCGCAGCTTTTTTATGTCAGTTTTATAGCATCTCATATATATTAGACGCGGGGGTATCATTTTACTTAAGTGTTCTATTTATCTATGTCTTTCATATCAAATCATATCTATTAGACGCGGGAACAACATTTTTTAATGTTTGTTGTCTTTTTTCAGTCATATTTGTTATACTTCCGAGACTTATTTAGTATTCAGTGCTTTTTTATATACAAATTATGACATTTATTTTTATCTTTTTTGCATTGCTATTTATTTTTCATATTTCTCACTTTATAATTCTTATTTAACTTGTTTTTTATATTATTTTATATCATATTAAACTATTTTAATGTTATGCGTGTTGCTCCTTTATGCAATAATCTTTTTTGCTTTACTTTAATCAACTTCTATGGCCTAATCAAATCCTATTTCTCGTACAGAAAACGTCACCCGTTCACCCTCGTTTATCCTCTTTCATATCCTATTTTAACATTTTTTATTATCCTCATTCACATGTTTTTATATTTATTTCATTACATTTATCATTTATTTTACATTTATCTGTTGTTTTTCGTATCATTTATTCATTCATTACGATATACTTTATTTTTCATTTCTTCTTAATATATACATATTACGCTTGTGACTTTTTTAATGTTTTGATTCTTATTTTTCATTCTTCAAGCACGTTTATATTCATAATTTTTTATATCATTTTTATTGCAGTTTTATCACTCGACTAAATATATTTTTTGACTTTATTTTATTTTTATTACTAATTTTGCACATTTATTCCTTTACTTTCTTTATTCTGCCATTAGAATATTTTAATTTTCTAGTGTTTTCGTTCATTAGACTCGGGAGTACCACTATTTTTTGTTTCATTATCTTTTTTTGTCAATTTATTTTCAAATTCATATTTCATTTGATTAGCATTACTTTTATTCGCAGCTTTTTTATGTCAGTTTTATAGCATCTCATATATATTAGACGCGGGGGTATCATTTTACTTAAGTGTTCTATTTATCTATGTCTTTCATATCAAATCATATCTATTAGACGCGGGAACAACATTTTTTAATGTTTGTTGTCTTTTTTCAGTCATATTTGTTATACTTCCGAGACTTATTTAGTATTCAGTGCTTTTTTATATACAAATTATGACATTTATTTTTATCTTTTTTGCATTGCTATTTATTTTTCATATTTCTCACTTTATAATTCTTATTTAACTTGTTTTTTATATTATTTTATATCATATTAAACTATTTTAATGTTATGCGTGTTGCTCCTTTATGCAATAATCTTTTTTGCTTTACTTTAATCAACTTCTATGGCCTAATCAAATCCTATTTCTCGTACAGAAAACGTCACCCGTTCACCCTCGTTTATCCTCTTTCATATCCTATTTTAACATTTTTTATTATCCTCATTCACATGTTTTTATATTTATTTCATTACATTTATCATTTATTTTACATTTATCTGTTGTTTTTCGTATCATTTATTCATTCATTACGATATACTTTATTTTTCATTTCTTCTTAATATATACATATTACGCTTGTGACTTTTTTAATGTTTTGATTCTTATTTTTCATTCTTCAAGCACGTTTATATTCATAATTTTTTATATCATTTTTATTGCAGTTTTATCACTCGACTAAATATATTTTTTGACTTTATTTTATTTTTATTACTAATTTTGCACATTTATTCCTTTACTTTCTTTATTCTGCCATTAGAATATTTTAATTTTCTAGTGTTTTCGTTCATTAGACTCGGGAGTACCACTATTTTTTGTTTCATTATCTTTTTTTGTCAATTTATTTTCAAATTCATATTTCATTTGATTAGCATTACTTTTATTCGCAGCTTTTTTATGTCAGTTTTATAGCATCTCATATATATTAGACGCGGGGGTATCATTTTACTTAAGTGTTCTATTTATCTATGTCTTTCATATCAAATCATATCTATTAGACGCGGGAACAACATTTTTTAATGTTTGTTGTCTTTTTTCAGTCATATTTGTTATACTTCCGAGACTTATTTAGTATTCAGTGCTTTTTTATATACAAATTATGACATTTATTTTTATCTTTTTTGCATTGCTATTTATTTTTCATATTTCTCACTTTATAATTCTTATTTAACTTGTTTTTTATATTATTTTATATCATATTAAACTATTTTAATGTTATGCGTGTTGCTCCTTTATGCAATAATCTTTTTTGCTTTACTTTAATCAACTTCTATGGCCTAATCAAATCCTATTTCTCGTACAGAAAACGTCACCCGTTCACCCTCGTTTATCCTCTTTCATATCCTATTTTAACATTTTTTATTATCCTCATTCACATGTTTTTATATTTATTTCATTACATTTATCATTTATTTTACATTTATCTGTTGTTTTTCGTATCATTTATTCATTCATTACGATATACTTTATTTTTCATTTCTTCTTAATATATACATATTACGCTTGTGACTTTTTTAATGTTTTGATTCTTATTTTTCATTCTTCAAGCACGTTTATATTCATAATTTTTTATATCATTTTTATTGCAGTTTTATCACTCGACTAAATATATTTTTTGACTTTATTTTATTTTTATTACTAATTTTGCACATTTATTCCTTTACTTTCTTTATTCTGCCATTAGAATATTTTAATTTTCTAGTGTTTTCGTTCATTAGACTCGGGAGTACCACTATTTTTTGTTTCATTATCTTTTTTTGTCAATTTATTTTCAAATTCATATTTCATTTGATTAGCATTACTTTTATTCGCAGCTTTTTTATGTCAGTTTTATAGCATCTCATATATATTAGACGCGGGGGTATCATTTTACTTAAGTGTTCTATTTATCTATGTCTTTCATATCAAATCATATCTATTAGACGCGGGAACAATATTTTTTAATGTTTGTTGTCTTTTTTCAGTCATATTTGTTATACTTCACGAGACTTATTTCTTATTCAGTGCTTTTTTATATACAAATTATGACATTTATTTTTATCTTTTTTGCATTGCTATTTATTTTTCATATTTCTCACTTTATAATTCTTATTTAACTTGTTTTTTATATTATTTTATATCATATTAAACTATTTTAATGTTATGCGTGTTGCTCCTTTATGCAATAATCTTTTTTGCTTTACTTTAATCAACTTCTATGGCCTAATCAAATCCTATTTCTCGTACAGAAAACGTCACCCGTTCACCCTCGTTTATCCTCTTTCATATCCTATTTTAACATTTTTTATTATCCTCATTCACATGTTTTTATATTTATTTCATTACATTTATCATTTATTTTACATTTATCTGTTGTTTTTCGTATCATTTATTCATTCATTACGATATACTTTATTTTTCATTTCTTCTTAATATATACATATTACGCTTGTGACTTTTTTAATGTTTTGATTCTTATTTTTCATTCTTCAAGCACGTTTATATTCATAATTTTTTATATCATTTTTATTGCAGTTTTATCACTCGACTAAATATATTTTTTGACTTTATTTTATTTTTATTACTAATTTTGCACATTTATTCCTTTACTTTCTTTATTCTGCCATTAGAATATTTTAATTTTCTAGTGTTTTCGTTCATTAGACTCGGGAGTACCACTATTTTTTATTTCATTATCTTTTTTCGTCAATTTATTTTGAAATTCATATTTCATTTGAGTTAGCATTACTTTTATTCGCAGCTTTTTTATGTCAGTTTTATAGCAATTCATATATATTAGACGCGGGGGTATCATTTTACTTAAGTGTTCTATTTATCTATGTCTTTCATATCAAATCATATCTATTAGACGCGGGAACAATATTTTTTAATGTTTGTTGTCTTTTTTCAGTCATATTTATTATACGCACGATGCTTATTTCTTATTCAGTGCTTTTTTATATACAAATTATGACATTTATTTTTATCTTTTTTGCATTGCTATTTATTTTTCATATTTCTCACTTTATAATTCTTATTTAACTTGTTTTTTATATTATTTTATATCATATTATTCTATTTTAATGTTATGCGTGTTGCTCCTTTATGCAATAATCTTTTTTGCTTTACTTTAATCAACTTCTATGGCCTAATCAAATCCTATTTCTCGTACAGAAAACGTCACCCGTTCACCCTCGTTTATCCTCTTTCATATCCTATTTTAACATTTTTTATTATCCTCATTCACATGTTTTTTATATTTATTTCATTACATTTATCATTTATTTTACATTTATCTGTTGTTTTTCGTATCATTTATTCATTCATTACGATATACTTTATTTATCATTTCTTCTTAATATATACATATTACGCTTGTGACTTTTTTAATGTTTTGATTCTTATTTTTCATTCTTCAAGCACGTTTATACTCAAAATTTTATATATCATTTTTATTGCAGTTTTATCACTCGACTAAATTATTTATTGACTTTATTTTATTTTTATTACTAATTTTGCACATTTATTCCTTTACTTTCTTTATTCTGCCATTAGAATATTTTAATTTTCTAGTGTTTTCGTTCATTAGACGCGGGAGTACCATCATTTTTATTTCTTTATCTTTTGTCGTCAATTTATTTCTGATATTTTATTTTATTCGAGTGGCATTACTTTTATTCGCAGCTTTTTTATGTCAGTTTTATAGCAATTCATATATATTAGACGCGGGGGTATCATTTTACTTAAGTGTTTGATTTATCTATGTCTTTCATATCAAATCATATCTATTAGACGCGGGAACAATATTTTTTAATGTTTGTTGTCTTTTTTCAGTCATATTTATTATACGCACGATGCTTATTTCTTATTCAGTGCTTTTTTATATACAAATTATGACATTTATTTTTATCTTTTTTGCATTGCTATTTATTTTTCATATTTCTCACTTTATAATTCTTATTTAACTTGTTTTTTATATTATTTTATATCATATTATTCTATTTTAATGTTATGCGTGTTGCTCCTTTATGCAATAATCATTTTTGTTTTACTTTAATCAACTTCTATGGCCTAATCAAATCCTATTTCTCGTACAGAAAACGTCACCCGTTCACCCTCGTTTATCCTCTTTCATATCCTATTTTAACATTTTTTATTATCCTCATTCACATGTTTTTTATATTTATTTCATTACATTTATCATTTATTTTACATTTATCTGTTGTTTTTCGTATCATTTATTCATTCATTACGATATACTTTATTTTTCATTTCTTCTTAATATATACATATTACGCTTGTGACTTTTTTAATGTTTTGATTCTTATTTTTCATTCTTCAAGCACGTTTATACTCAAAATTTTATATATCATTTTTATTGCAGTTTTATCACTCGACTAAATTATTTATTGACTTTATTTTGTTTTTATTACTAATTTTGCACATTTATTCCTTTACTTTCTTTATTCTGCCATTAGAATATTTTAATTTTCTAGTGTTTTCGTTCATTAGACGCGGGAGTACCATCATTTTTATTTCTTTATCTTTTGTCGTCAATTTATTTCTGATATTTTATTTTATTCGAGTGGCATTACTTTTATTCGCAGCTTTTTTATGTCAGTTTTATAGCAATTCATATATATTAGACGCGGGGGTATCATTTTACTTAAGCGTTTGATTTATCTATGTCTTTCATATCAAATCATATCTATTAGACGCGGGAACAATATTTTTTAATGTTTGTTGTCTTTTTTCAGTCATATTTATTATACGCACGATGCTTATTTCTTATTCAGTGCTTTTTTATATACAAATTATGACATTTATTTTTATCTTTTTTGCATTGCTATTTATTTTTCATATTTCTCACTTTATAATTCTTATTTAACTTGTTTTTTATATTATTTTATATCATATTATTCTATTTTAATGTTATGCGTGTTGCTCCTTTATGCAATAATCATTTTTGTTTTACTTTAATCAACTTCTATGGCCTAATCAAATCCTATTTCTCGTACAGAAAACGTCACCCGTTCACCCTCGTTTATCCTCTTTCATATCCTATTTTAACATTTTTTATTATCCTCATTCACATGTTTTTTATATTTATTTCATTACATTTATCATTTATTTTACATTTATCTGTTGTTTTTCGTATCATTTATTCATTCATTACGATATACTTTATTTATCATTTCTTCTTAATATATACATATTACGCTTGTGACTTTTTTAATGTTTTGATTCTTATTTTTCATTCTTCAAGCACGTTTATACTCAAAATTTTATATATCATTTTTATTGCAGTTTTATCACTCGACTAAAATTATTTATTGACTTTATTTTGTTTTTATTACTAATTTTGCACATTTATTCCTTTACTTTCTTTATTCTGCCATTAGAATATTTTAATTTTCTAGTGTTTTCGTTCATTAGACGCGGGAGTACCATCATTTTTATTTCTTTATCTTTTGTCGTCAATTTATTTCTGATATTTTATTTTATTCGAGTGGCATTACTTTTATTCGCAGCTTTTTTATGTCAGTTTTATAGCAATTCATATATATTAGACGCGGGGGTATCATTTTACTTAAGCGTTTGATTTATCTATGTCTTTCATATCAAATCATATCTATTAGACGCGGGAACAATATTTTTTAATGTTTGTTGTCTTTTTTCAGTCATATTTATTATACGCACGATGCTTATTTCTTATTCAGTGCTTTTTTATATACAAATTATGACATTTATTTTTATCTTTTTTGCATTGCTATTTATTTTTCATATTTCTCACTTTATAATTCTTATTTAACTTGTTTTTTATATTATTTTATATCATATTATTCTATTTTAATGTTATGCGTGTTGCTCCTTTATGCAATAATCTTTTTTGCTTTACTTTAATCAACTTCTATGGCCTAATCAAATCCTATTTCTCGTACAGAAAACGTCACCCGTTCACCCTCGTTTATCCTCTTTCATATCCTATTTTAACATTTTTTATTATCCTCATTCACATGTTTTTTATATTTATTTCATTACATTTATCATTTATTTTACATTTATCTGTTGTTTTTCGTATCATTTATTCATTCATTACGATATACTTTATTTATCATTTCTTCTTAATATATACATATTACGCTTGTGACTTTTTTAATGTTTTGATTCTTATTTTTCATTCTTCAAGCACGTTTATACTCAAAATTTTATATATCATTTTTATTGCAGTTTTATCACTCGACTAAAATTATTTATTGACTTTATTTTGTTTTTATTACTAATTTTGCACATTTATTCCTTTACTTTCTTTATTCTGCCATTAGAATATTTTAATTTTCTAGTGTTTTCGTTCATTAGACGCGGGAGTACCATCATTTTTATTTCTTTATCTTTTGTCGTCAATTTATTTCTGATATTTTATTTTATTCGAGTGGCATTACTTTTATTCGCAGCTTTTTTATGTCAGTTTTATAGCAATTCATATATATTAGACGCGGGGGTATCATTTTACTTAAGCGTTTGATTTATCTATGTCTTTCATATCAAATCATATCTATTAGACGCGGGAACAATATTTTTTAATGTTTGTTGTCTTTTTTCAGTCATATTTATTATACGCACGATGCTTATTTCTTATTCAGTGCTTTTTTATATACAAATTATGACATTTATTTTTATCTTTTTTGCATTGCTATTTATTTTTCATATTTCTCACTTTATAATTCTTATTTAACTTGTTTTTTATATTATTTTATATCATATTATTCTATTTTAATGTTATGCATGTTGCTCCTTTATGCAATAATCATTTTTGTTTTACTTTAATCAACTTCTATGGCCTAATCAAATCCTATTTCTCGTACAGAAAACGTCACCCGTTCACCCTCGTTTATCCTCTTTCATATCCTATTTTAACATTTTTTATTATCCTCATTCACATGTTTTTTATATTTATTTCATTACATTTATCATTTATTTTACATTTATCTGTTGTTTTTCGTATCATTTATTCATTCATTACGATATACTTTATTTATCATTTCTTCTTTATATATACATATTACGCTTGTGACTTTTTTAATGTTTTGATTCTTATTTTTCATTCTTCAAGCACGTTTATACTCAAAATTTTATATATCATTTTTATTGCAGTTTTATCACTCGACTAAAATTATTTATTGACTTTATTTTGTTTTTATTACTAATTTTGCACATTTATTCCTTTACTTTCTTTATTCTGCCATTAGAATATTTTAATTTTCTAGTGTTTTCGTTCATTAGACGCGGGAGTACCATCATTTTTATTTCTTTATCTTTTGTCGTCAATTTATTTCTGATATTTTATTTTATTCGAGTGGCATTACTTTTATTCGCAGCTTTTTTATGTCAGTTTTATAGCAATTCATATATATTAGACGCGGGGGTATCATTTTACTTAAGCGTTTGATTTATCTATGTCTTTCATATCAAATCATATCTATTAGACGCGGGAACAATATTTTTTAATGTTTGTTGTCTTTTTTCAGTCATATTTATTATACGCACGATGCTTATTTCTTATTCAGTGCTTTTTTATATACAAATTATGACATTTATTTTTATCTTTTTTGCATTGCTATTTATTTTTCATATTTCTCACTTTATAATTCTTATTTAACTTGTTTTTTATATTATTTTATATCATATTATTCTATTTTAATGTTATGCATGTTGCTCCTTTATGCAATAATCATTTTTGTTTTACTTTAATCAACTTCTATGGCCTAATCAAATCCTATTTCTCGTACAGAAAACGTCACCCGTTCACCCTCGTTTATCCTCTTTCATATCCTATTTTAACATTTTTTATTATCCTCATTCACATGTTTTTTATATTTATTTCATTACATTTATCATTTATTTTACATTTATCTGTTGTTTTTCGTATCATTTATTCATTCATTACGATATACTTTATTTATCATTTCTTCTTTATATATACATATTACGCTTGTGACTTTTTTAATGTTTTGATTCTTATTTTTCATTCTTCAAGCACGTTTATACTCAAAATTTTATATATCATTTTTATTGCAGTTTTATCACTCGACTAAAATTATTTATTGACTTTATTTTGTTTTTATTACTAATTTTGCACATTTATTCCTTTACTTTCTTTATTCTGCCATTAGAATATTTTAATTTTCTAGTGTTTTCGTTCATTAGACGCGGGAGTACCATCATTTTTATTTCTTTATCTTTTGTCGTCAATTTATTTCTGATATTTTATTTTATTCGAGTGGCATTACTTTTATTCGCAGCTTTTTTATGTCAGTTTTATAGCAATTCATATATATTAGACGCGGGGGTATCATTTTACTTAAGCGTTTGATTTATCTATGTCTTTCATATCAAATCATATCTATTAGACGCGGGAACAATATTTTTTAATGTTTGTTGTCTTTTTTCAGTCATATTTATTATACGCACGATGCTTATTTCTTATTCAGTGCTTTTTTATATACAAATTATGACATTTATTTTTATCTTTTTTGCATTGCTATTTATTTTTCATATTTCTCACTTTATAATTCTTATTTAACTTGTTTTTTATATTATTTTATATCATATTATTCTATTTTAATGTTATGCATGTTGCTCCTTTATGCAATAATCATTTTTGTTTTACTTTAATCAACTTCTATGGCCTAATCAAATCCTATTTCTCGTACAGAAAACGTCACCCGTTCACCCTCGTTTATCCTCTTTCATATCCTATTTTAACATTTTTTATTATCCTCATTCACATGTTTTTTATATTTATTTCATTACATTTATCATTTATTTTACATTTATCTGTTGTTTTTCGTATCATTTATTCATTCATTACGATATACTTTATTTATCATTTCTTCTTAATATATACATATTACGCTTGTGACTTTTTTAATGTTTTGATTCTTATTTTTCATTCTTCAAGCACGTTTATACTCAAAATTTTATATATCATTTTTATTGCAGTTTTATCACTCGACTAAAATTATTTATTGACTTTATTTTGTTTTTATTACTAATTTTGCACATTTATTCCTTTACTTTCTTTATTCTGCCATTAGAATATTTTAATTTTCTAGTGTTTTCGTTCATTAGACGCGGGAGTACCATCATTTTTATTTCTTTATCTTTTGTCGTCAATTTATTTCTGATATTTTATTTCATTCGAGTGGCATTACTTTTATTCGCAGCTTTTTTATGTCAGTTTTATAGCAATTCATATATATTAGACGCGGGGGTATCATTTTACTTAAGCGTTTGATTTATCTATGTCTTTCATATCAAATCATATCTATTAGACGCGGGAACAATATTTTTTAATGTTTGTTGTCTTTTTTCAGTCATATTTATTATACGCACGATGCTTATTTCTTATTCAGTGCTTTTTTATATACAAATTATGACATTTATTTTTATCTTTTTTGCATTGCTATTTATTTTTCATATTTCTCACTTTATAATTCTTATTTAACTTGTTTTTTATATTATTTTATATCATATTATTCTATTTTAATGTTATGCATGTTGCTCCTTTATGCAATAATCATTTTTGTTTTACTTTAATCAACTTCTATGGCCTAATCAAATCCTATTTCTCGTACAGAAAACGTCACCCGTTCACCCTCGTTTATCCTCTTTCATATCCTATTTTAACATTTTTTATTATCCTCATTCACATGTTTTTTATATTTATTTCATTACATTTATCATTTATTTTACATTTATCTGTTGTTTTTCGTATCATTTATTCATTCATTACGATATACTTTATTTATCATTTCTTCTTTATATATACATATTACGCTTGTGACTTTTTTAATGTTTTGATTCTTATTTTTCATTCTTCAAGCACGTTTATACTCAAAATTTTATATATCATTTTTATTGCAGTTTTATCACTCGACTAAAATTATTTATTGACTTTATTTTGTTTTTATTACTAATTTTGCACATTTATTCCTTTACTTTCTTTATTCTGCCATTAGAATATTTTAATTTTCTAGTGTTTTCGTTCATTAGACGCGGGAGTACCATCATTTTTATTTCTTTATCTTTTGTCGTCAATTTATTTCTGATATTTTATTTTATTCGAGTGGCATTACTTTTATTCGCAGCTTTTTTATGTCAGTTTTATAGCAATTCATATATATTAGACGCGGGGGTATCATTTTACTTAAGCGTTTGATTTATCTATGTCTTTCATATCAAATCATATCTATTAGACGCGGGAACAATATTTTTTAATGTTTGTTGTCTTTTTTCAGTCATATTTATTATACGCACGATGCTTATTTCTTATTCAGTGCTTTTTTATATACAAATTATGACATTTATTTTTATCTTTTTTGCATTGCTATTTATTTTTCATATTTCACACTTTATAATTCTTATTTAACTTGTTTTTTATATTATTTTATATCATATTATTCTATTTTAATGTTATGCATGTTGCTCCTTTATGCAATAATCATTTTTGTTTTACTTTAATCAACTTCTATGGCCTAATCAAATCCTATTTCTCGTACAGAAAACGTCACCCGTTCACCCTCGTTTATCCTCTTTCATATCCTATTTTAACATTTTTTATTATCCTCATTCACATGTTTTTTATATTTATTTCATTACATTTATCATTTATTTTACATTTATCTGTTGTTTTTCGTATCATTTATTCATTCATT
Organism: Loxodes magnus; assembly: GCA_946699065.1. Lineage (NCBI taxonomy): Eukaryota > Ciliophora > Karyorelictea > Loxodida > Loxodidae > Loxodes > Loxodes magnus. Next base: position 121,836 of record CAMPDV010001158.1, read on the forward strand.
ACGATATACTTTATTTTTCATTTCTTCTTTATATATACATATTACGCTTGTGACTTTTTTAATGTTTTGATTCTTATTTTTCATTCTTCAAGCACGTTTATACTCAAAATTTTATATATCATTTTTATTGCAGTTTTATCACTCGACTAAATTTATTTATTGACTTTATTTTGTTTTTATTACTAATTTTGCACATTTATTCCTTTACTTTCTTTATTCTGCCATTAGAATATTTTAATTTTCTAGTGTTTTCGTTCATTAGACGCGGGAGTACCATCATTTTTATTTCTTTATCTTTTGTCGTCAATTTATTTCTGATATTTTATTTTATTCGAGTGGCATTACTTTTATTCGCAGCTTTTTTATGTCAGTTTTATAGCAATTCATATATATTAGACGCGGGGGTATCATTTTACTTAAGCGTTTGATTTATCTATGTCTTTCATATCAAATCATATCTATTAGACGCGGGAACAATATTTTTTAATGTTTGTTGTCTTTTTTCAGTCATATTTATTATACGCACGATGCTTATTTCTTATTCAGTGCTTTTTTATATACAAATTATGACATTTATTTTTATCTTTTTTGCATTGCTATTTATTTTTCATATTTCACACTTTATAATTCTTATTTAACTTGTTTTTTATATTATTTTATATCATATTATTCTATTTTAATGTTATGCATGTTGCTCCTTTATGCAATAATCATTTTTGTTTTACTTTAATCAACTTCTATGGCCTAATCAAATCCTATTTCTCGTACAGAAAACGTCACCCGTTCACCCTCGTTTATCCTCTTTCATATCCTATTTTAACATTTTTTATTATCCTCATTCACATGTTTTATTATATTTATTTCATTACATTTATCATTTATTTTACATTTATCTGTTGTTTTTCGTATCATTTATTCATTCATTACGATATACTTTATTTATCATTTCTTCTTTATATATACATATTACGCTTGTGACTTTTTTAATGTTTTGATTCTTATTTTTCATTCTTCAAGCACGTTTATACTCAAAATTTTATATATCATTTTTATTGCAGTTTTATCACTCGACTAAAATTATTTATTGACTTTATTTTGTTTTTATTACTAATTTTGCACATTTATTCCTTTACTTTCTTTATTCTGCCATTAGAATATTTTAATTTTCTAGTGTTTTCGTTCATTAGACGCGGGAGTACCATCATTTTTATTTCTTTATCTTTTGTCGTCAATTTATTTCTGATATTTTATTTTATTCGAGTGGCATTACTTTTATTCGCAGCTTTTTTATGTCAGTTTTATAGCAATTCATATATATTAGACGCGGGGGTATCATTTTACTTAAGCGTTTGATTTATCTATGTCTTTCATATCAAATCATATCTATTAGACGCGGGAACAATATTTTTTAATGTTTGTTGTCTTTTTTCAGTCATATTTATTATACGCACGATGCTTATTTCTTATTCAGTGCTTTTTTATATACAAATTATGACATTTATTTTTATCTTTTTTGCATTGCTATTTATTTTTCATATTTCACACTTTATAATTCTTATTTAACTTGTTTTTTATATTATTTTATATCATATTATTCTATTTTAATGTTATGCATGTTGCTCCTTTATGCAATAATCATTTTTGTTTTACTTTAATCAACTTCTATGGCCTAATCAAATCCTATTTCTCGTACAGAAAACGTCACCCGTTCACCCTCGTTTATCCTCTTTCATATCCTATTTTAACATTTTTTATTATCCTCATTCACATGTTTTATTATATTTATTTCATTACATTTATCATTTATTTTACATTTATCTGTTGTTTTTCGTATCATTTATTCATTCATTACGATATACTTTATTTATCATTTCTTCTTTATATATACATATTACGCTTGTGACTTTTTTAATGTTTTGATTCTTATTTTTCATTCTTCAAGCACGTTTATACTCAAAATTTTATATATCATTTTTATTGCAGTTTTATCACTCGACTAAAATTATTTATTGACTTTATTTTGTTTTTATTACTAATTTTGCACATTTATTCCTTTACTTTCTTTATTCTGCCATTAGAATATTTTAATTTTCTAGTGTTTTCGTTCATTAGACGCGGGAGTACCATCATTTTTATTTCTTTATCTTTTGTCGTCAATTTATTTCTGATATTTTATTTTATTCGAGTGGCATTACTTTTATTCGCAGCTTTTTTATGTCAGTTTTATAGCAATTCATATATATTAGACGCGGGGGTATCATTTTACTTAAGCGTTTGATTTATCTATGTCTTTCATATCAAATCATATCTATTAGACGCGGGAACAATATTTTTTAATGTTTGTTGTCTTTTTTCAGTCATATTTATTATACGCACGATGCTTATTTCTTATTCAGTGCTTTTTTATATACAAATTATGACATTTATTTTTATCTTTTTTGCATTGCTATTTATTTTTCATATTTCACACTTTATAATTCTTATTTAACTTGTTTTTTATATTATTTTATATCATATTATTCTATTTTAATGTTATGCATGTTGCTCCTTTATGCAATAATCATTTTTGTTTTACTTTAATCAACTTCTATGGCCTAATCAAATCCTATTTCTCGTACAGAAAACGTCACCCGTTCACCCTCGTTTATCCTCTTTCATATCCTATTTTAACATTTTTTATTATCCTCATTCACATGTTTTATTATATTTATTTCATTACATTTATCATTTATTTTACATTTATCTGTTGTTTTTCGTATCATTTATTCATTCATTACGATATACTTTATTTATCATTTCTTCTTTATATATACATATTACGCTTGTGACTTTTTTAATGTTTTGATTCTTATTTTTCATTCTTCAAGCACGTTTATACTCAAAATTTTATATATCATTTTTATTGCAGTTTTATCACTCGACTAAAATTATTTATTGACTTTATTTTGTTTTTATTACTAATTTTGCACATTTATTCCTTTACTTTCTTTATTCTGCCATTAGAATATTTTAATTTTCTAGTGTTTTCGTTCATTAGACGCGGGAGTACCATCATTTTTATTTCTTTATCTTTTGTCGTCAATTTATTTCTGATATTTTATTTTATTCGAGTGGCATTACTTTTATTCGCAGCTTTTTTATGTCAGTTTTATAGCAATTCATATATATTAGACGCGGGGGTATCATTTTACTTAAGCGTTTGATTTATCTATGTCTTTCATATCAAATCATATCTATTAGACGCGGGAACAATATTTTTTAATGTTTGTTGTCTTTTTTCAGTCATATTTATTATACGCACGATGCTTATTTCTTATTCAGTGCTTTTTTATATACAAATTATGACATTTATTTTTATCTTTTTTGCATTGCTATTTATTTTTCATATTTCACACTTTATAATTCTTATTTAACTTGTTTTTTATATTATTTTATATCATATTATTCTATTTTAATGTTATGCATGTTGCTCCTTTATGCAATAATCATTTTTGTTTTACTTTAATCAACTTCTATGGCCTAATCAAATCCTATTTCTCGTACAGAAAACGTCACCCGTTCACCCTCGTTTATCCTCTTTCATATCCTATTTTAACATTTTTTATTATCCTCATTCACATGTTTTTTATATTTATTTCATTACATTTATCATTTATTTTACATTTATCTGTTGTTTTTCGTATCATTTATTCATTCATTACGATATACTTTATTTATCATTTCTTCTTTATATATACATATTACGCTTGTGACTTTTTTAATGTTTTGATTCTTATTTTTCATTCTTCAAGCACGTTTATACTCAAAATTTTATATATCATTTTTATTGCAGTTTTATCACTCGACTAAAATTATTTATTGACTTTATTTTGTTTTTATTACTAATTTTGCACATTTATTCCTTTACTTTCTTTATTCTGCCATTAGAATATTTTAATTTTCTAGTGTTTTCGTTCATTAGACGCGGGAGTACCATCATTTTTATTTCTTTATCTTTTGTCGTCAATTTATTTCTGATATTTTATTTTATTCGAGTGGCATTACTTTTATTCGCAGCTTTTTTATGTCAGTTTTATAGCAATTCATATATATTAGACGCGGGGGTATCATTTTACTTAAGCGTTTGATTTATCTATGTCTTTCATATCAAATCATATCTATTAGACGCGGGAACAATATTTTTTAATGTTTGTTGTCTTTTTTCAGTCATATTTATTATACGCACGATGCTTATTTCTTATTCAGTGCTTTTTTATATACAAATTATGACATTTATTTTTATCTTTTTTGCATTGCTATTTATTTTTCATATTTCACACTTTATAATTCTTATTTAACTTGTTTTTTATATTATTTTATATCATATTATTCTATTTTAATGTTATGCATGTTGCTCCTTTATGCAATAATCATTTTTGTTTTACTTTAATCAACTTCTATGGCCTAATCAAATCCTATTTCTCGTACAGAAAACGTCACCCGTTCACCCTCGTTTATCCTCTTTCATATCCTATTTTAACATTTTTTATTATCCTCATTCACATGTTTTTTATATTTATTTCATTACATTTATCATTTATTTTACATTTATCTGTTGTTTTTCGTATCATTTATTCATTCATTACGATATACTTTATTTATCATTTCTTCTTTATATATACATATTACGCTTGTGACTTTTTTAATGTTTTGATTCTTATTTTTCATTCTTCAAGCACGTTTATACTCAAAATTTTATATATCATTTTTATTGCAGTTTTATCACTCGACTAAATTTATTTATTGACTTTATTTTGTTTTTATTACTAATTTTGCACATTTATTCCTTTACTTTCTTTATTCTGCCATTAGAATATTTTAATTTTCTAGTGTTTTCGTTCATTAGACGCGGGAGTACCATCATTTTTATTTCTTTATCTTTTGTCGTCAATTTATTTCTGATATTTTATTTTATTCGAGTGGCATTACTTTTATTCGCAGCTTTTTTATGTCAGTTTTATAGCAATTCATATATATTAGACGCGGGGGTATCATTTTACTTAAGCGTTTGATTTATCTATGTCTTTCATATCAAATCATATCTATTAGACGCGGGAACAATATTTTTTAATGTTTGTTGTCTTTTTTCAGTCATATTTATTATACGCACGATGCTTATTTCTTATTCAGTGCTTTTTTATATACAAATTATGACATTTATTTTTATCTTTTTTGCATTGCTATTTATTTTTCATATTTCACACTTTATAATTCTTATTTAACTTGTTTTTTATATTATTTTATATCATATTATTCTATTTTAATGTTATGCATGTTGCTCCTTTATGCAATAATCATTTTTGTTTTACTTTAATCAACTTCTATGGCCTAATCAAATCCTATTTCTCGTACAGAAAACGTCACCCGTTCACCCTCGTTTATCCTCTTTCATATCCTATTTTAACATTTTTTATTATCCTCATTCACATGTTTTATTATATTTATTTCATTACATTTATCATTTATTTTACATTTATCTGTTGTTTTTCGTATCATTTATTCATTCATTACGATATACTTTATTTATCATTTCTTCTTTATATATACATATTACGCTTGTGACTTTTTTAATGTTTTGATTCTTATTTTTCATTCTTCAAGCACGTTTATACTCAAAATTTTATATATCATTTTTATTGCAGTTTTATCACTCGACTAAATTTATTTATTGACTTTATTTTGTTTTTATTACTAATTTTGCACATTTATTCCTTTACTTTCTTTATTCTGCCATTAGAATATTTTAATTTTCTAGTGTTTTCGTTCATTAGACGCGGGAGTACCATCATTTTTATTTCTTTATCTTTTGTCGTCAATTTATTTCTGATATTTTATTTTATTCGAGTGGCATTACTTTTATTCGCAGCTTTTTTATGTCAGTTTTATAGCAATTCATATATATTAGACGCGGGGGTATCATTTTACTTAAGCGTTTGATTTATCTATGTCTTTCATATCAAATCATATCTATTAGACGCGGGAACAATATTTTTTAATGTTTGTTGTCTTTTTTCAGTCATATTTATTATACGCACGATGCTTATTTCTTATTCAGTGCTTTTTTATATACAAATTATGACATTTATTTTTATCTTTTTTGCATTGCTATTTATTTTTCATATTTCACACTTTATAATTCTTATTTAACTTGTTTTTTATATTATTTTATATCATATTATTCTATTTTAATGTTATGCATGTTGCTCCTTTATGCAATAATCATTTTTGTTTTACTTTAATCAACTTCTATGGCCTAATCAAATCCTATTTCTCGTACAGAAAACGTCACCCGTTCACCCTCGTTTATCCTCTTTCATATCCTATTTTAACATTTTTTATTATCCTCATTCACATGTTTTATTATATTTATTTCATTACATTTATCATTTATTTTACATTTATCTGTTGTTTTTCGTATCATTTATTCATTCATTACGATATACTTTATTTATCATTTCTTCTTTATATATACATATTACGCTTGTGACTTTTTTAATGTTTTGATTCTTATTTTTCATTCTTCAAGCACGTTTATACTCAAAATTTTATATATCATTTTTATTGCAGTTTTATCACTCGACTAAATTTATTTATTGACTTTATTTTGTTTTTATTACTAATTTTGCACATTTATTCCTTTACTTTCTTTATTCTGCCATTAGAATATTTTAATTTTCTAGTGTTTTCGTTCATTAGACGCGGGAGTACCATCATTTTTATTTCTTTATCTTTTGTCGTCAATTTATTTCTGATATTTTATTTTATTCGAGTGGCATTACTTTTATTCGCAGCTTTTTTATGTCAGTTTTATAGCAATTCATATATATTAGACGCGGGGGTATCATTTTACTTAAGCGTTTGATTTATCTATGTCTTTCATATCAAATCATATCTATTAGACGCGGGAACAATATTTTTTAATGTTTGTTGTCTTTTTTCAGTCATATTTATTATACGCACGATGCTTATTTCTTATTCAGTGCTTTTTTATATACAAATTATGACATTTATTTTTATCTTTTTTGCATTGCTATTTATTTTTCATATTTCACACTTTATAATTCTTATTTAACTTGTTTTTTATATTATTTTATATCATATTATTCTATTTTAATGTTATGCATGTTGCTCCTTTATGCAATAATCATTTTTGTTTTACTTTAATCAACTTCTATGGCCTAATCAAATCCTATTTCTCGTACAGAAAACGTCACCCGTTCACCCTCGTTTATCCTCTTTCATATCCTATTTTAACATTTTTTATTATCCTCATTCACATGTTTTATTATATTTATTTCATTACATTTATCATTTATTTTACATTTATCTGTTGTTTTTCGTATCATTTATTCATTCATTACGATATACTTTATTTATCATTTCTTCTTTATATATACATATTACGCTTGTGACTTTTTTAATGTTTTGATTCTTATTTTTCATTCTTCAAGCACGTTTATACTCAAAATTTTATATATCATTTTTATTGCAGTTTTATCACTCGACTAAATTTATTTATTGACTTTATTTTGTTTTTATTACTAATTTTGCACATTTATTCCTTTACTTTCTTTATTCTGCCATTAGAATATTTTAATTTTCTAGTGTTTTCGTTCATTAGACGCGGGAGTACCATCATTTTTATTTCTTTATCTTTTGTCGTCAATTTATTTCTGATATTTTATTTTATTCGAGTGGCATTACTTTTATTCGCAGCTTTTTTATGTCAGTTTTATAGCAATTCATATATATTAGACGCGGGGGTATCATTTTACTTAAGCGTTTGATTTATCTATGTCTTTCATATCAAATCATATCTATTAGACGCGGGAACAATATTTTTTAATGTTTGTTGTCTTTTTTCAGTCATATTTATTATACGCACGATGCTTATTTCTTATTCAGTGCTTTTTTATATACAAATTATGACATTTATTTTTATCTTTTTTGCATTGCTATTTATTTTTCATATTTCACACTTTATAATTCTTATTTAACTTGTTTTTTATATTATTTTATATCATATTATTCTATTTTAATGTTATGCATGTTGCTCCTTTATGCAATAATCATTTTTGTTTTACTTTAATCAACTTCTATGGCCTAATCAAATCCTATTTCTCGTACAGAAAACGTCACCCGTTCACCCTCGTTTATCCTCTTTCATATCCTATTTTAACATTTTTTATTATCCTCATTCACATGTTTTATTATATTTATTTCATTACATTTATCATTTATTTTACATTTATCTGTTGTTTTTCGTATCATTTATTCATTCATTACGATATACTTTATTTATCATTTCTTCTTTATATATACATATTACGCTTGTGACTTTTTTAATGTTTTGATTCTTATTTTTCATTCTTCAAGCACGTTTATACTCAAAATTTTATATATCATTTTTATTGCAGTTTTATCACTCGACTAAATTTATTTATTGACTTTATTTTGTTTTTATTACTAATTTTGCACATTTATTCCTTTACTTTCTTTATTCTGCCATTAGAATATTTTAATTTTCTAGTGTTTTCGTTCATTAGACGCGGGAGTACCATCATTTTTATTTCTTTATCTTTTGTCGTCAATTTATTTCTGATATTTTATTTTATTCGAGTGGCATTACTTTTATTCGCAGCTTTTTTATGTCAGTTTTATAGCAATTCATATATATTAGACGCGGGGGTATCATTTTACTTAAGCGTTTGATTTATCTATGTCTTTCATATCAAATCATATCTATTAGACGCGGGAACAATATTTTTTAATGTTTGTTGTCTTTTTTCAGTCATATTTATTATACGCACGATGCTTATTTCTTATTCAGTGCTTTTTTATATACAAATTATGACATTTATTTTTATCTTTTTTGCATTGCTATTTATTTTTCATATTTCACACTTTATAATTCTTATTTAACTTGTTTTTTATATTATTTTATATCATATTATTCTATTTTAATGTTATGCATGTTGCTCCTTTATGCAATAATCATTTTTGTTTTACTTTAATCAACTTCTATGGCCTAATCAAATCCTATTTCTCGTACAGAAAACGTCACCCGTTCACCCTCGTTTATCCTCTTTCATATCCTATTTTAACATTTTTTATTATCCTCATTCACATGTTTTTTATATTTATTTCATTACATTTATCATTTATTTTACATTTATCTGTTGTTTTTCGTATCATTTATTCATTCATTACGATATACTTTATTTATCATTTCTTCTTTATATATACATATTACGCTTGTGACTTTTTTAATGTTTTGATTCTTATTTTTCATTCTTCAAGCACGTTTATACTCAAAATTTTATATATCATTTTTATTGCAGTTTTATCACTCGACTAAATTTATTTATTGACTTTATTTTGTTTTTATTACTAATTTTGCACATTTATTCCTTTACTTTCTTTATTCTGCCATTAGAATATTTTAATTTTCTAGTGTTTTCGTTCATTAGACGCGGGAGTACCATCATTTTTATTTCTTTATCTTTTGTCGTCAATTTATTTCTGATATTTTATTTTATTCGAGTGGCATTACTTTTATTCGCAGCTTTTTTATGTCAGTTTTATAGCAATTCATATATATTAGACGCGGGGGTATCATTTTACTTAAGCGTTTGATTTATCTATGTCTTTCATATCAAATCATATCTATTAGACGCGGGAACAATATTTTTTAATGTTTGTTGTCTTTTTTCAGTCATATTTATTATACGCACGATGCTTATTTCTTATTCAGTGCTTTTTTATATACAAATTATGACATTTATTTTTATCTTTTTTGCATTGCTATTTATTTTTCATATTTCACACTTTATAATTCTTATTTAACTTGTTTTTTATATTATTTTATATCATATTATTCTATTTTAATGTTATGCATGTTGCTCCTTTATGCAATAATCTTTTTTGTTTTACTTTAATCAACTTCTATGGCCTAATCAAATCCTATTTCTCGTACAGAAAACGTCACCCGTTCACCCTCGTTTATCCTCTTTCATATCCTATTTTAACATTTTTTATTATCCTCATTCACATGTTTTTTATATTTATTTCATTACATTTATCATTTATTTTACATTTATCTGTTGTTTTTCGTATCATTTATTCATTCATTACGATATACTTTATTTATCATTTCTTCTTTATATATACATATTACGCTTGTGACTTTTTTAATGTTTTGATTCTTATTTTTCATTCTTCAAGCACGTTTATACTCAAAATTTTATATATCATTTTTATTGCAGTTTTATCACTCGACTAAATTTATTTATTGACTTTATTTTGTTTTTATTACTAATTTTGCACATTTATTCCTTTACTTTCTTTATTCTGCCATTAGAATATTTTAATTTTCTAGTGTTTTCGTTCATTAGACGCGGGAGTACCATCATTTTTATTTCTTTATCTTTTGTCGTCAATTTATTTCTGATATTTTATTTTATTCGAGTGGCATTACTTTTATTCGCAGCTTTTTTATGTCAGTTTTATAGCAATTCATATATATTAGACGCGGGGGTATCATTTTACTTAAGCGTTTGATTTATCTATGTCTTTCATATCAAATCATATCTATTAGACGCGGGAACAATATTTTTTAATGTTTGTTGTCTTTTTTCAGTCATATTTATTATACGCACGAGGCTTATTTCTTATTCAGTGCTTTTTTATATACAAATTATGACATTTATTTTTATCTTTTTTGCATTGCTATTTATTTTTCATATTTCTCACTTTATAATTCTTATTTAACTTGTTTTTTATATTATTTTATATCATATTATTCTATTTTAATGTTATGCGTGTTGCTCCTTTATGCAATAATCTTTTTTGTTTTACTTTAATCAACTTCTATGGCCTAATCAAATCCTATTTCTCGTACAGAAAACGTCACCCGTTCACCCTCGTTTATCCTCTTTCATATCCTATTTTAACATTTTTTATTATCCTCATTCACATGTTTTTTATATTTATTTCATTACATTTATCATTTATTTTACATTTATCTGTTGTTTTTCGTATCATTTATTCATTCATTACGATATACTTTATTTATCATTTCTTCTTTATATATACATATTACGCTTGTGACTTTTTTAATGTTTTGATTCTTATTTTTCATTCTTCAAGCACGTTTATACTCAAATTTTTATATATCATTTTTATTGCAGTTTTATCACTCGACTAAATTATTTATTGACTTTATTTTGTTTTTATTACTAATTTTGCACATTTATTCCTTTACTTTCTTTATTCTGCCATTAGAATATTTTAATTTTCTAGTGTTTTCGTTCATTAGACGCGGGAGTACCATCATTTTTATTTCTTTATCTTTTGTCGTCAATTTATTTCTGATATTTTATTTTATTCGAGTGGCATTACTTTTATTCGCAGCTTTTTTATGTCAGTTTTATAGCAATTCATATATATTAGACGCGGGGGTATCATTTTACTTAAGCGTTTGATTTATCTATGTCTTTCATATCAAATCATATCTATTAGACGCGGGAACAATATTTTTTAATGTTTGTTGTCTTTTTTCAGTCATATTTATTATACGCACGATGCTTATTTCTTATTCAGTGCTTTTTTATATACAAATTATGACATTTATTTTTATCTTTTTTGCATTGCTATTTATTTTTCATATTTCACACTTTATAATTCTTATTTAACTTGTTTTTTATATTATTTTATATCATATTATTCTATTTTAATGTTATGCATGTTGCTCCTTTATGCAATAATCATTTTTGTTTTACTTTAATCAACTTCTATGGCCTAATCAAATCCTATTTCTCGTACAGAAAACGTCACCCGTTCACCCTCGTTTATCCTCTTTCATATCCTATTTTAACATTTTTTATTATCCTCATTCACATGTTTT